>JACXGM010010935.1:14088-25750 GCA_016801145.1 Umbra pygmaea | reverse complement strand
CTGCAAGCTTGGCACGGACATCACCGTTAACCCAGGGCTTTTGGTTGGGGAAGGTCTTAACATTGACCCGTGGAACGACATCATCTATGCACTTGGTGATAAATGCTGTGACAGAGTCAGTGTATTCATCAATGTTGTCTCCAGCTGCCGTATTGAACATCTCCCAGTCTGTAGTTTCGAAGCAGTCTTGAAGAGTGGTAATGGCTTGTCGGGCTATCTATCTTCATTAACTAGCTCTACTGAGCTCAATTTTAAGAGTTGTTACACAAGTTGTAAATCCTTTTAAAGCTTATAAACACATCTTTAACATTGAATTAAACTAATCAAAATGTATGGTTTCAGGTAAATTGTGGTTCAATACATCTATTTGATGGATTTTCATATACAGTATAAACTGGTTGTAGCATCTTAAATGTTTTTGTATCCTACTTTTATTTTGGTTCAGTCAATCAACTGATTCCTTTATTTGGCCCACACTCACTGGCCACTTCTTTAGTTACACCTGTTCACCTGCTTGTCAATGCAAATATCTAATCAGCCAATCACGTGGCAGCAAGTTCACACATTTAGGCATGTAGACATAGTTAAGACGATCTGCTGAAGTTCAAACCAAGCATCAGAAGGGGTAAGAATGATTGGTGATTTAAGTGACTGAACATGGTATGGTTGTTGGTGTGACACGGGCTGGTTTGAGTATTTCAGAAAGTCCTGATCTACTGGGATTTTCCTGCACAACCATTTCTAGGTTTTACAGAGAATGGTTCAAAAAAGAGAATACCCAATGAACGTTAGATCTCTGGGCGAAAATGCCTTGTTCTCAGAGGAAAATGGCCAGACTTGTTTGATAGAAACGCAATAGTTACCCATTACAACCAGGATATGCAGAAAAGCATCTCTGAACGCACAACATGTCAGACCTTAAAACAGATGGGCTACAGCAGCAGAAGACTACACCGAGTGCCACTCCTGTCAGCTAAGAACAGGACACTGAGGCTACAATTTAACCTGGCCCACCAAAATTGGACAATAAAAGATTGGACAATGTTGCCTGGTCTGAAGAGCGTAGATTTCTGCTGCGACATTTAGATGGTAGGGTCAGAATGTGGCATAAACAACATGAAAGTATGGATCCATCCTGCCTTGTATCAACGGTTCAGGCTGGTGCTGATACTGGTGGTGTGATGGTGTGGGGGATATTTTATTGGCCCAGTTTGGACCCCTTAATTTTAATTGAGCATAGTTTAAATTCCACAGCTTACCTGAGTATTGTTGTTAAACATGTCCATTATCACGTTACTATCACGTTTTGAGGTCAAGGCAAGTCACAAGGATTCTCTGAACTAAGGGTAGATTAAAGTTTAATAGAAACTAATGTACATACAATAAGAAGGCTTCCACAGGAATAAACAGTAAATAACAGAATAAACTATACTAAAACAGGTAGAACTTACTGGGCCCAAAACCCAGGTATATATATTCATTAATAGCAACAGAACTTAAAGGAACCTGCGTAATCCTAAGTAAGCTACAAACAAAGGTAAAGGATACGACAGGACTAAACAGAACAAATTTGTACACACGTTATACTACAGTTTACAGATACTCAGGGAAGCTACAAACACAGGAATTCATGGAGAAGGAAAAAATCCAAAACAAAACATGACTAGACCCCTAAAAGGTACTCACGACATAGGTAGGCTTTCTCAGACACAAAGGCAAGGGAGACATGAAGGATGGCGATGAAAATGACCCAGCACAGAACAGAACTAAACTGAAGATTAAATAATGATGAACCAGGAACTAAAAGAGACACAGCTGGGACTAATGACATAGACAATGACATACTGAAACATGGGGAATGGGAATTGTAGTCCAGGAAAGGGGGACGCTAATACAAAACACAAGAGGGCAGCAGAACCTAAAATAACTTAACCTAAGACATAAATAACCAGACAAGACAACAGAACACAACACTAAGCATTCAGATAAAGTCCGGTGGAGAAGGGGAACGTTACATCCATCCCTTTATGACCACAGTGTACCCAGTTTCTAATAGCTATTTCCAGCAGGATAACACACCATGTCACAAAGCTCACATCATCTCAAACTGGTTTCTTGAATATGACAATGAGTTCACAGATCTGAATCAAATCGTACACCTTTGGGGTGTGGTGGAACGGGATATTCGCATTATTAATGTGCATCCAGCAGTAACTGGATGTTGCAATAATAATTCTGTTGCTAAACATATTCTATATAATCATGTTTAAATACAGTTTGAACAGTTTAGAATGGTATTACTAGATGAGAGAGTTATATGGCTATAGTTAAGGGCCTGTTGTAAAATTCTAGGACATGTAGACAGACAGGAAACATGTTCAGGGTCAAGATAAGACTTTCCTTTAGGAGAGGAGATGAAGGAAGCAAAGCCAAAGAATGACGTAGGGGAGAGAGAGAACCCTTACAGACTTATATTATAACATCAGCATTAGCTAACACGCTAATAACATAAAGCATTAGCTTATGGCTTAGGACTTATAACTTATAACTCTGTTATATATTAGACTGCTTATAACTATATGAACCATTGTAGGTTAGACTGTAATTCCATCACAGGTCTAATACATGTAGGTGCCATTCAGACTAATAGAACAGGACATTTTACTGACAGGACATTTAGACAGATAGGGGTTATGAGTTATTCAGAAAGGAGTACACTTCGTAGTATGGACACTCAAGGTTAGGAGCAGTGGCCTTTGCATTAAGAGATAGAAACCTGCGTAGATAGAAGTTAAGGTGACCGGCACATGTTCTCAACATGAGACAGTCACGAGTTCTAGAAGGTATGTGAACAACAATGCAAAGGCTATATAACCCGGTTTCATAAGAGCATTCGGGGCATTTTCCAGAACACGTCTTCATGCCTTGTTGTGATGACCCTGTTTCCGTAACGAGAAGTACTTTATTAAACATTCTATTATCTACCACAACCTGACTCCTGAAACTATCGTTTCGACAAAGATCTTACACAAGCCTGAATTTAACACTTAACAATGCCAATAATGTTAATATGGACCAAAATCTCTTAGGAATGTTTCCAGCAACTTGGTCAATCTATGCCAAAAAAAGCTGCAAAAGGAGGTCCAACTCGGTACTAGCAAGGCATAACTAATAAAGTGGCCAGCAAGTGTATAAACTCACTTTGAAATTCCTGAGTAAATATACATTTTCTATACATTTTTCGGTGAAATAGCTTGTCATAGTGATTAAATGTGGTAATTAAAAGACATCAGGATTGCAGGAATCAGTGTTATCTTAATAATAATATAATATGAATAATATGAATGTCATCTATTTTTGGAAGGTGGGCCCAGACATATATTTTTTCACGGGGCCCAGAATTCCTTGTAATGGCCCCGGTCACACACACAGAGACACTCTGCATTTGGGGAAAGAGACTTTCAGTGATTAGTTCCAAACCCTGGGGAAAAGCTTCGATTACGGAGCCCTGCATGCTAGCTGCAGACACCCACACATGTTGGCTAGTATTGGCAAAGATAACACACATGGAGGTCATAGTAAAACCAGGAATAGCACACATCTCGAGGCCTCAGTAAAACCACAGATAACACACCTGGAGGTCAAAATAAAAACAGAGATAACACACCTGGAGGTCAGAGTAAAACCAGAGATAAAACATCTTACGTTCAGAGTAAAACTAGAGATAACACACCTGGAGGCCTCAGTTAAACCAGAGATAAAACATCCTAAGGTCAGAGTAAAACCAGAGAAATCACAACTAGAGGCTTTATTAAAACCAGAGATAAAACATCTTAAGGTCAGAGTAAAACCAGAGATAACACAACTAGAAGCCTCCATAAAACCAGAGATAACACACATCTGGAAGTCACACTGGAAAAAAACAAGCCTTGTATTTCCAACATACCATTGCTCTATCAATGATACTGTATATTGTCATCCTGATTTATATGGTAATGATATTACAAATTGATAAAAAACATTACTGTGCCGCCGTCTTTATCAACCCAGCCAAGGCTTTCGATTCGTTCAATCATCACAAACCTATTGGCAGACTCGTTTTCTCTAATAGCAGCCTCGACTGGTTAACTACTTCACTGATAGGGTTCAATGTGTTAAATCTGAGGGTCTGTTGTCTGGACTTATGGACGTCTCTATGGGGATACCACAGGGTTTGATTCTCGGGCCTATATCAATTCTCTGTGTATATCAATGATGTTGCTCGAGCCGCTGATGACTCTCTGATCCACTTCTATGTAGATGACACCATTCTATACATATCTGACCCTACATTGGACTCTGTATTAACTAACCTCCAAAAGAGCTTAGATGCCATTCAACACGCCTTCTATAGCCTTCAACTGCTCCTAAATCTCACCAAAACTAAACGCATGCTTTTTAACCACACACTTTCTGTACCATCCAGCCCAACTGGCATCTCTACTCTGGATGGGTCTAAACTGGAATATGTGGACACCTACACATACCTAGGTGTCTGGTTAGACTGTTCACTTTGATTCTCACATTAACCATCACCAATCCAAAAATAAATCTACAATTGGCTAACTTATCCGCAACAAGGCCTCCTTCACCTATGCTGCCAAACACACCCTGGTAAAAACTACTGTCCTACCAATCCTTGACTTCGGGAATGTCATTTACAAAACTGCCTCCATCTCCTTCCTGAAAAGGATAAGAGGGAGACTATATTCTATAGAACCATCCGGTTTGTCACCAGTGCTCTTTGCACACAATGACTTGCACAGTATTGTATTTACAATATATTTTTTATCGTCTGTCATTCCATTGTATTTGCCTGCCACTTTACATACCAATTGATCTACCTTTTCAAATGTGTTGCACTAATTGTACATATACTTTCATTGTTTCTCTTGTCATTTAGATTTTTTTTATCCTTTGTGTAAATCATGGGTAACTTTGTCTCATCTTGCACCATACTGCTTTAGTTTATCTAGGTTGCCGTTTTGAAATGAGAAATTGTTCTCAATTTGCCCTCCTGGTCAAATAAAGGTTAAATAAAAAACAAATAGAAAGATATATCAATAAGAGAGCGATGCTAAGTTAAGAATATATTGATGTGTGAAGTTAGTAGTCTGCATTTTTAACACTTTGTACAGGCCCACCTACAGTGTGAAGAACAAGTATTTGATACACTGCTGATTTTGCAGGTTTTCCTACTTAAAAAGCATGTAGAGGTCTGTAATTTTTTTCATAGGTACACTTCAACTGTGAAAGATGAAATCCCCCAAAAAATCCAGAAAATCACATTGTATGATTTTTTTAATTAGCATTTTATTGCATGACATAAGTATTTGATACATCAGAAAAGCAGAACTCAATATTTGGTACAGAAACCTTAGTTTGAAATAACAGAGATCATACGTTTCCTGTAGTTCTTGACCAGGTTTGCACACACTGCAGCAGGGATTTTGGCCCACTCCTCCATTCAGACCTCCTCCAGATCCTTCAGGTTTCAGGGCTGTCACTGGGCAATACAGACTTTCAGCTCCATCTAAAGATATTCTATTGGGTTTAGGTCTGGAGACTGGCTAGGCCACTCCAGGACCTTGAGATGCTTCTTATGGAGCCACTCCTTAGTTGCCCTGGCTGTGTGTTTCGGGTCGTTGTCATGCTGGAAGACCCAGTCACGACCCATCTTCAATGCTCTTACTGAGGGAAGGTTGCTGTTGGCCAAGATCTCGCGATACATGGCCCCATTCATCCTCCCCTCAATACGGTGCAGTCATCCTGTCCCCTTTGCAAAAAAGCATCCCCAAAGAATGATGTTTCCACCTCCATGCTTTACAGTTGGGATGGTGTTCTTGGGGTTGTACTCATCCTTCTTCTTCCTGCAAACACAGCAAGTGGAGGCTAGACCATAAAGCTCTACTTTTGTCTCATCAGACCACATGACCTTCACAACAGTAAATCTCAGAATTTCTCCCAAATTACGTTCTCAGGAAACTATTTAGAAAACCTGAATTACGTTATATGCCAACATATTTAGGGTTTGTTACGTTTGAACTGCACGTTTCGTTATTAAGCTATATTTGTACTTCAATTACGTTGCTCCGGTACATATCGTTTAGCGGATTTATGCGAGAACATTCCACACATTCCCTAGCGTTCAAAATTATATTGCAACATTCACAGTTAAGGTTAGGTAGGAGGATACTAATGGTTATGCGTGCGGTTACTAACGGTTAAGGTAGGCATGAGGTTACTAACGGTTAGGGTTAGATATGACGTTACTGAGGTTAAGGTTAGGATTAAGGTTAGGGTTAACATTGCAAAAAACGACAATCACGTGTCTGCATGACACAAGCAATGTAGAACAAAACACACACAATGTGTCCGACTGGATTTGAACTCGCGAACACTGGGATGCAAGTCGCGGATTTATACGCCCATCCACCATCCCCAACCGCCACCCTAGCAAAAACTATGCTATTTACATGCTACGTCATGATCTTCTTATGTTCATATTTAACGTTATTCGAGTGTTCAATTTAGTTCCCTACAAACGTAATTGACCCTCTCATACGTTCATATTTGACATATTTCGGTTTTACAAAATAGTTCCCTCAGAATGTATTTCATGTGATTTAGGGCTGGACCTTCTCCCATTCCTCCTCTGGATCCAGATGGTCATTGGCAAACTTCAGACGGGCCTGGACATGCGCTAACTTGAGCAGGGGGACCTTGCATGCGCTGCAGGATTTAAATCCTTGACTGCGTAATGTGTTACTAATGGTTTTCATTGAGAATGTGGTCCCAGCTCCGTTCACGTCATTGATCAGGTCCTGCCGTGTAGTTCTGGGCTGATCTCTCACCTTCCTCATGATCATTGATCCTCCACGAGGTGAGATCTTGCATGGAGCCCCAGACCGAGGGAGATTGACCGTCATCTTTAACTTCTTCCATTTTCTAATAATTGCGCCAACAGTTGTTGCCTTCTCACCAAGCTGCTTGCCTATTGTCCTGTAGGCCATCCCAGCCTTGTGCAGGTCTACAATTTAATCCCTGATGTCCTTACACAGCTCTCTGTTCTTGGCCATTGTGGAGAGGTTGGAGTCTGTTTGATTGAGTGTGTGGACAGGTGTCTTTTATACAGGTAGTCAAAGTCAAAGTTGTTTATTTAAAATATGCATCGAATAACATACATCATCCTATGCAGAGAAATTCTTTTGACATGGCACGGCGATTCTATGCAGTGGGCTTAAAAACAAGAATTACAACAATATAAGAATTTTAAAATAATAATGACAATAGTAATAATAACAATAAAACGCTATGTACTGAAAAACGCTATGTACTGAGCTAACAAGTTCAAACAGGTGCAGTTAATACAGGTAATGAATGGAGAACAGGAGGGCTTCTTAAAGAAAAACTAACAGGTCTGTGAGAGCTGGAGTTCTTACTGGTTGGTAGGTGATCAAATACTTATGTCATGCAATACAATGCTAATTAATTATAAAAAATCTGACAATGTGATATTCTGGATTTTTGTTTTAGATTCTGTCTCTCACAGTTGAACTGTACCTATGGTGAAACTTACAGACCTCTACATGCTTTGTAAGTAGGAAAACCTGCAAAATTGACAGTTTATCAAATACTTTTTCTCCCCATTGTACAATCACGGTGCGCAAACTGGCTTCTCCTTGTCTTTGACCAAGATCTAGCACAATAGTTTGGGACAAAGCCATATAACCAACTGACGTAGCACTCCAGCCAGCTCTCCATCCAGCTTCTCTCTTAGAGTGGGAGAGCTGCTTGAGAAAGAAAGTCGAATAAGTACTTGCTGTGATTTAGGAACATAGACACATTGATATTCGTCATTGTTCTCCTTTACTGTCACTTATGTAGTCGACCGTCATTACCAAACAGCCTGTAATTTCTTTAAATTATGGTCAAACTTCAAAAGCAATGTGTATATTTTATGTATTTAGTGTAAACAGAATGCATGCATCATCTCAAGATAAATTCACATGACATTGGATTCATTGCACTCTAATGGCTTAAGCTGGTACATACACTATATAGCCATACAAATGTGGACACCTGACAATCACACCCATATGAGCTTGTTGGATATTTTATTCCAAAACCATGGGCAATACTATGGAGTTAGCCCCCAATTTGGGAGGTCAGGCACTGATTTTGGACGGGAAGGCCTGGGTCTAATTTGACCTTCAAAGTCATCTCAAAGGTGTTTAATGGAGATGAGGTCAGGGCTCTGTGCAGGCCACTCAAATTCCTCCTCAGTACAGTCTAGGTAAAATTATTAACACAGAAAAATAATAATAACATTTTTAAAAAAATGACAGACAAAAACAGTTACTAAAAATAAAAAATCATTAGGAGGTAAAGCCAAAAATAAACTCATCACAATTAATCACAAAGATAGCGGCAAAGATGGCAGCAAAGATGGCAGCACATAGTTACATTTACAGTTGTTCCCCTGATCGCCCTAGAACTTACATTACCCAAAGCAATTACAGGGAACATAGAAAAAAGCCTCCATTAAAGGTTTGAAATGGGCAAGGGGGACAAGAGTCCCAAGTTTAAATTTGGTTTGCAGGCTATAAGTGGCTTAAGCAGGCTTTAAGTGGCGCATAGCCAGCCCGGTAGGGCTACGCGGCACCACCACTGGCTGCTGAGGGACCTCGGCTACTTCTTCACGACAGCCGGCGTGGTGAAGCCTAGATCCCAGCTAGCAGGGCAGATGGAGACGTAGCTTACAGCATCCCCACTAGTGGGGCTGGTGGAGACCGGCTGGAGGACTTGAAACCCGGGCAGATGGAGATAGCCCAGGCAGGAGGCGTCCTCAACGAACCCCCATTAGCCCCCCCAAAAAAAACACATTTTGGAGAGAGCACAGGGATCTTCTCCTCATGTTGTCCCGGACTGTCGTAGAATGGAATAGACAGCCCGGAACACTCCCCGCGATCTCTTCATAGGCGTGTTATTTTGTCACGATGTTGTAGTGTTGTAAAGAGAGAAATGGAGACCAGAGCAGGGAGGAGCATTCTTGATGTTTAATGAACGGAGACATGTTGAAATACTTGAGAACTGTTGCTGCTGATACACAAAGCGCATCGGAACTGCACAACGTCTACATATTACATACTTGTGCTCTAACGCGGCACAGACGTAAAATATACACCTGGTTAAACAATGACATATACATATTGTATGACACATAATGAGGTGAAGGCTCAATCAAATATGCACACTCACAAAGTATAATAACAGCACAGGTCTCAGGATGGTGATGGTATCTTCCATACCTCTTCTCCTCCATGACAGGAGATGACTCACAATAACACGCACAGAGCATTCTGGGACACTGGGATTAAATAGCCATTGTGATTACTCATAATGGACCGGTTTGGGTATTTACCCAGTGCACTACTCATGCGCAATAAGTAACCAAGTGTCTACCACTTGCCCTAAGGTCGGCGCATGAAACAAAACACATACACAAACACTGTTGAAATATTATAACTAAATACATATAACAAATATTACACAAACAACCTGCCACGACATCAAAGGATTCCCCTTAATACGTGACATACATACTGTAAACTATCTTATCGTGCACAAAAACTTGCAACAACTCATACTTTTAGCAACAGACAAGAGCATCGATTGGATGGTAAAAAAGTGGCCCCACCAGTGTTGAAACCAAACCTACGCCTTTGACTAGTAGCACAAAGATTGTGAAGATGTGAGGAAGGGGTTTGCTACCAGAGTTGGGTAACTCGTTACTTTTACATTTGTTAAAAGTAATCTGATTACTTTAATCTGCTTACTACTGACAGATACAAGTTACAGGATATACATTGCTGCTTAAAATCTTATCATATCTGACATTACTGCAATGAAGTTTATATATTTTTATCATTTACATTTTTACATTTTAGTCATTTAGCAGACACTCTTATCCAAAGCAACTTACTGTAATTATGTTCTCCCTGGAGCAATTTAGGGTGAGGTGCCTTCCCCAAGGGAACAACAACATTTGGCACTGGCAGGAATCGAACTGACAACTTTCCGACTACTAGTCCAACTTTCTAATGCCTACAGTATACTTAACGCACCCGACCGGGCGCGCGCCAAAGTGACGTCAAAATGACGTAGATTTTTGCGGGGATTTCGAGCGCGCGAGCCAAGGACGCGCACAACTCTTTTTTTTCAGCAGCGCGTGCCAAAGCGGAAACAGAAAGCAAGGACGAGTTTGAGTGCATAGTAAACTATTCCTAATAACACAGTTAATGGTTCATAATAAAACTGTAAATGGTTCATAACAACACAGTTAAGATAATCTTAGCCACTGTTGACATTAACGTCACTGCTGCTAACAGTTCTGCCATCGTTTACCTTTTTCTTCTTCTTCTAGTCCATGAAAATATCAAAGTCGGTAGCCTCTCCTCAGTTGCGACACCAGTTGCGAAGACTGCAACTTGTGTCGCAAGCACCATGCACGAGTATAAACGGTTACTGTGACGTGACTTTGGCGAGCGCCAGGTCAGGAATCTGTAGTATACTGTGCGCTTAACCGCTGAGCCATCTGAGCCTATTTTCTTAATTTGCAAGCTATAACTGATAAGCACTAAGCGGCGTGGGCAGATCCCTTTCCTGTGACATATATGGAAATGAAATCCTTTTGTTCATAATCACGTTGTGAATGTAAATGTCAGTTTAACTACTAGGCTGCATTAATAACTTCTTAACACGTTATTAGTAAATTTTCCACCGCCTGACTTTATTTATCCATTGTTTGGGGCTGCTGCAGCACTCAGAAGAGTAAGTGACATAATGTAAGCTTTTACCTTGCTAGCTAACATGTTCAGAAACCATTGAAATTAACTGTTTTCCATAAGTAATCTTAGATGTTTTGTACATTACAATGAAGTTTAGGTTGCAGGTCCTCAATATTATTATGTCATCCGCAATGGAAGTACAAACTGCAAATGGATGGACAATTTTATTAATTCTGAATTCCCATGCTGATTTGGGCAATTCATTATTTATTATGAACATTTTGATAGAAACCCAGTCAATAATATTACATCTGCATTTTTAAGTATTATCAGATACATATTACGTAACAGTGGCTTAGCAATGAAGAAAAACCATAGAAAGTTGTGATGCTCATTTCCCTTAGAGCCAACAGGCAAACAGATGTTGAACGTTTCGTAAGACCACACACACGCACACGCACACGCGCACACACACACACACACACACACAAATGAGTGAATAGAGAGAGAGATGAGTGAAGAGAGATAGAAGCTGAATAGAGAGAGATGAGTGAAGAAAGAGAGATGAGTGAAGAGAGAGAGATGAGTGAATAGAGAGATGAGTGAAGAGACAGAGAGAGAGATGAGTGAAGAGAGAGAGATGAGTGAAGAGAGAGAGATGAGTGAATAGAGAGATGAGTGAATAGAGAGATGAGTGAAGATAGAGAGATGAGTGAAGAGAGAGAGATAAGTGAAGAGACAGAGAGAGAGATGAGTGAAGAGACAGAGAGAGAGATGAGTGAAGAGACAGAGAGAGAGATGAGTGAAGAGAGAGAGATGAGTGAAGAGACAGA
>JACXGM010010935.1:0-13988 GCA_016801145.1 Umbra pygmaea | reverse complement strand
AGATGAGTGAAGAGAGAGAGATGAGTGAAGAGAGAGAGTTGAGTGAAGAGAGAGAGTTTAGTGAAGAGAGAGAGACGAGTGAAAAGATAGAGAGAGAGATGAGTGAAGAGAGAGAGATGAGTGAAGAGAGAGAGATGAGTGAATAGACAGAGAGAGAGATGAGTGAAGAGAGAGAGATGAGTGAAGAGAGAGAGTTTAGTGAAGAGAGAGAGGTGAGTGAAAACATAGAGAGATGAGTGAATAGAGAGAGAGATGAGTGAAGAGAGAGAGATGAGTGAAGAGAGAGAGGAAAGACAAACAAAAGAACCTGGACAGTTCCATTACAATATTTAAACTAAATGATAAACTAAAAGCCCTAAAAAGCGGTAAAGCCTGTGGGCCAGGCAGTATTTGTTCAGAAATGCTGAAATCCAGTAGCCCTAAACTCAGGGAGGACATTCTCAGGCTGTTCAACTTGGTGATGAGGGTGGGTTACTTTCCTGAGATCTGGAACCAAGGCGTTATTACACCTATATTTAAAAATGGTGACAAGTGTGACCCAAATAACTATAGAGGCATCTCTGTTAGCAGTAACTTGGGAAAGGTTTTTTGCAGCATAATTAATAACAGAATCCAGGTCTACTTGAGAGAACAAAACGTTTTAAGTAAAAGCCAAATTGGATTCCTCCTCAAACACAGAACAACATACCACATTTACACACTTCACACCTTGATCAAAAAACATGTCCATGAAACAAAACAAGGAAAAATATTTGCCTGTTTCATAGATTTTAAAAATGCCTTTGACTCCATATGGCATGAAGGTATGTTCTTAAAACTCCTTCAAAGTGGTGTAGGGGGCAAAATATATGATATTATAAATGTATTTAGTCAGAATAGAGGAGTGAAACAAGGTTGCAATCTTAGTCCAACCTTATTCAATATTTATATAAATTAATTGGCTACCAAATTGGAACAGTCTTTATCTCCAGGACTCTCACTTGAAGACAAAACAATTAAGTTTCTTTTATATGCTGATGACTTAGTCATCTTATCACCAACAGAACAGGGACTGCAGCAAAGCCTATGTTTACTAGAACAATTCTGTAAAGATTGGGCATTATCTATTAATATGGAAAAAACCAAAGTACTGATCTTTCAAAAAAAGTCCAGATCTCAGGAAAGTAGATACCATTTCACAGTGGGAGGAACAACCGTGAAACACTCCACCAGTTATACATACCTTGGTCTGGCGATAAGTTCATCTGGGCGTTTTGACCTGGCCATAAAGTCTCTAACAGAGAAAGCATGGATAGCATATTATCCAATTAGAAAGACACTGTACAAATTGTATCCCCCAATTAGAATTTGGCTCAAATTATTTGTTTGTGTCATATCTCCCATTCTTCTATATGGCAGTGAAGTCTGGGGCCCCCTAAAAATTTAAAAGTCTGGGACAAAAGTCTGACTGAACGAGTACACTTGGAATTTTGTAAAAATATACTTGGAATTCACAGAAATTCTTTCAACCTAGCTTGTAGGGCAGAACTTGGGAGATTCCCCTTAGCACTCAACATTAAGAAAAAAGCCACAACATTTTGGACTCACTTAAAGGGATACTTCACCCTACAGCTATCTGGAGGTGCTAGTAGCTTCCCCCAGACATTTGTAGAACAGTGAGATATGTTTCACCCATGCCTGGCTAGTGTAAGAGCAAGATTTGAAATTTCGCAGGGAATTTTCACACGCTGATGTCACCGTGTGAGTCCAATGGACTTTGGAGATAGGAAAAATGAATGTAGGCATGTATTCTGTCGCGAAAATAAGCATCCCTGTTATACTGATCTGGCTTTCAAACCTGTCCTTGATTTTTTAAGGTATAGCTTGTCTTTCTGTGACTTTTCGATCAGTCGTTTTAATGCTAAACAGACGAGGTGGTATGATTTTTTCAGTATGTAGAGAACTACAATGCTGGCTTCCTTGTTCCAAGCCCCGCCCACCCGGCATGTTCTCTCGATTCTGTGAAACAGTTCATAGACAAAGTCGCTGGTAACGCAATTGCTACTAACCTAGGATTTGCAGATGAGGAATTTTACAACATGCTTTTACATTTTGAGTGACATCCAACCATACATGTTTGCGCCCGAGTACACCGAAGAATGTTTACAACAAATGGAGTTTGATATTCAGCTTCAACAAGGCAGCATGTTCTACAAATAATGCAGTTGAAACGCGGTTAAGTTCTAATTGCCTAAGTGCTTCTGTGGGAATATGTTTATCAATTTCTCCTGAAGAAAAAAGCACTTGATACAATGAAGGGGATCGTGGACAAGCCTTACTTGTAAGGCTTGAACCAAAAATGACTGACGACCGCATATGCGTCACTGAATCACTGAAGTTTTCCAGCACACATGGAAAGAGACGTAGCAAGATCAGTAAGTTTATTAAACCTATTTTCTGTACCTTGATAATGGAGCACACATTGTGTCTGTGTGTTAATGTTATTGTACTGTATGTGAAATGTGCCAGCTGTATTTAGTAGCTAGCTGAGTGTGTAAATTACTATACATACTATATAAAGGATACTCTTTCTAGATAAAAAGCACTTTTGGGCTGTAGTGCCGGTTAATTTAGTACGTAGATCCCTTTCATAATCTTCAGACCTAAAATGCCGACTGCAAACCCTAACTTCTTATAGCCCATTGTAAAGTGTGAAAGATTACTCATTTTGGGCTTGCTTGTAATTTCTGCAACCAGGTACAGAACACCAAACGGGCATGATAAATAGAAATTAGACTACAATTTCAAAAACAAATATGTATAACTTTCTAGCGTCAAGTTCTACAGAGGTGTGCTGTTGAATTGCCCATGTTCTGTGTCGGTGTGTTCAAAATGGGGACGGGCACTAAATTCGCTTGGAATTTTGGGAGTTGTGGTAGCTCAAGTTTAGACGGATACAGAAGCACCCCAGTGGATGCGAAAGGAACTGAAATATACTATTGGCTTTTCTCTGATATATTTAAAAAGTACAGACGTGTATATGACATAAATCATCTATGGTAACGTTTGTAAATGGTGTACTATGAAACTGATGTACTGTGGAACACTCCTTTAACACAATGTGACCCCGAATATTATCATCACAAAGCTTTTCTACACAAACACAGCAACCCAGAGAATGACCCTTTAGAGCAGTTACCCCAGAAACATCAGCTACATCCAAACACCCCACCATCAGTAACTAATTTCAAACAAATCAAAACATCTATCCAAAATACTTACACTACCTATTGGAAAAATGAAATCAAATGTAATCAAAAACTTCAATGTTACCAAATTCAAAATAGAGAAATCAAATTAGCACAACACCTTGTAAGAATCAAGGAATTTAAAAAAAGGAAGATAATAACAATGTACAGACTCAGTGATCATAGTCTGGGTATCGAAACTGGACGGCACAAGAAAACATGGATTATCAGGGAAGAAAGATTCTGTAAACACTGTGAATCAGGAGAGGTGTAAAACGAACAGCACTTCCTAGTCTATTGCACTAAATTTAATTCAATAAGAGCTATATATTTCTGGCATTTTTGAAATATCTGATGAAGAAAAAATGTACATTCTCTAAGGAGAAAATACAGAAACTGTAGACCTTGCAGCTGACTATGTCCTGGCTTGTTATAACAAAAGAGAAATGTTAGCGGCCATAATGTAAATTTCTGATATGTTGATTAATTGTTTAATTTTGTGTACAATGTCAAGATTATTATGTTTTATTATTGTTACTGTCTTATTTTGTTATTTCTTTTATTGCTGATTACCTGTATCACTATTGTTGTCTGTACCCTATGCTTTGGCAATAATGGCAACCACCTATTCATGCCATGATTGATTGATTGATTGATTGATTGAGATGAGTGAAGAGAGAGATATGAGTGAATAGACAGAGAGAGAGATGAGTGAAGAGAGAGATGATTGAAGAGAGAGAGAGATGAGTGAATAGAGAGAGATGAGTGAAGAGAGAGATGAGTGAAGAGAGAGATGAGTGAATAGACAGAGAGAGAGATGAGTGAAGAGAAAGAGATGAGTGAAGAGAGAGATGAGTGAAGAGAGAGATGAGTGAATAGACAGAGAGAGAGATGAGTGAAGAGAGAGAGATGAGTGAAGAGAGAGAGATGAGTGAATAGAGAAAGTGATGAGTAAAGAGAGATGAGTGAATAGAGAGAGATGAGTGAAGAAGATAGGAGGAAGCCACACAGATGTATATTTGAAGTAGAACATACAATGCTGGAACAGCATAAACGTCGCTAAAAGACAATCAGAAACCACCATCAGGGACCTGGTTATCCTAGAAATATTAATCTGCAGAACGATGTGCTGTACTGCCCTGCATTTGCCTTGTGTTCTACTAAACTAATACTTATACGGAATAATTTGAAGAGAATTTAGCAATTCAATTTTCTGTCATCTGACCTACAGTATGTACTAGGTATACTATATAGGTGGGTGACAAATTAAATGAGAACCTGAATAAATTATTAGAGGAACATAACAAATACAGATGCTGTAGAGGGCACTTTCCTGGCATAGTATGATCTTGGCAGAGTCACCAGATCTCAACCCAACTGAACATCTACAGGAGATTTTTCCTGCATGATACAAAAATACCACAAACATTGTGAAACGTTTATATTTTCACAATTTGGCTTTATACCCAATAGTTTCGAATATAAGGTCAAACAATTACAAGAGTTAAGTATAGATTACCAGCTTTCATTTGTGTTAATATTGGTTAGAAATAGCAGTTTTTTATAACAATAGGCACCATTATTCTAATTCATTAAAACAATTTACAAATCAAGCACATTTGTTTAGCATTCTGTTACATTTTCCCAGCAATAAGTTACATCCTGAAGTCTGCAGTTGACTACCAGCTGCTGTGTATCTTCCCTAGCTCTGGCAGGTCTGTCCTGCAGCCATCCATTTATTTTCAGGTATTTGTGCCTTAAGTCTTATTTTACACAAATGAAGGAAATGTTTCACTTCTGGAGATTGACTTGTCCATTGAGCAAATGTCCCACTTTTTGCCCCAGAAAAATTCATAGTTGCTTACAATGTTTATTTCACTGTCTCTAGGAGGCCACTGTATATATACAGTGTTATAATTATACACTCATGCTAGTGCTGACAGACAGCCACAATATGCTCAGTATTTTCCAAGCCAACCACAACAGTCTCCAGTAGACATCACGCATTTACACATACACACATATGGATGCAGGCACAAACACACGCTTGGATACGGGGCTCTTAGTACAGAAACTGTCACCTGGTGGTGTTTGTGTGTGTGTGCGTGTGTGTGTGTGTGTGTGTTACTGTGCCACAACACTGTCTTGATGGCCACACATCAGAGAGCAACACAGAAGATTCCTGTAGCCCAGCACCTCTTTAGGGTTGAAATCATGTGGTGACATCAGAGAAGAAGATTACTTGGCCGCGATCAAGCAGAGAACAGAAACGTGTGTTTTCCGACAGAGAGAGAGAGAGACAGACAGGGATTGAGAGGTTTTGCTTTCTGTGTCGGGTGGAGTTACTGACTGAGGATCCACAGAAGCTCAGATTCACATTCAGGATGCATTTTCCACTTGGTTTACCTTGACAGAGTTATTAAAGAATACGGCAATCTGTGCAGGAGAGAAAGTGCAGTAGAGTTTAAATGACATACCGTAGTTGAGACAGGGTTACTGGGAGGGTGGAAAACACTCGCTTTGACACACACACAAATACTGCTACACACAGATACTGCATTTATTTAAACTCTAATCAGCTATGACAAGCATAGGTTTTTAGGCCTGTTCTGCGTAGACCCACACACACCCTTCAAGACATCTGAGCTGATTGAAGGCTGTGTCAGAGGGACTCTGTAACAGTCAGGGCTAAATTGCCTGGTAACGTTGCTAGCAGTGTTCTGGAAGGTCTCTGTACGCTGCTGGCTGCTAACTCAGATCCCTGACAGGTTGACACTGAGGCACGAACAACACCGAGCGAGAGAGAAAGAGCAGATGAAGAGGGAGGCAGAGAGGGCATGGGAGAGAGAGAGTAACATGAAGTCCGTTTCGGACACAAAGATGGAGTGAGTTAGCGACGTGGAAAAGCAGACAGTTTGTTTAGCGTCTGTGTTTGGAGTTGAGCTGCTCTATCATCAGGGACACAGCGGCTTTGTCAGTAGACATCACTACACCTGCTAGGCCAGAATGGGACAGGGGTAGGAAAGATGTGTGTGTGTGTGTGTTTGTGTGTATGGACAAAATTAAGAGGCAATTGCTGATCCTGAATGAACTCTGTGATGTAATTTTAACAATGGAAATAACGTACACTCACAGTGTCTCCAGACGCGTATAGCTACAGTATTACCATTTCAACATCAATGTGTCTCTTTGAGCGTACATTCCATAGGGTATAACTGACAAACACTGGAATTGTAAACCCTCTGTTTCCTTAATACATACAGACCACATAGTGCTGAGTTCTCATCCACCACCTATTCCCTAGACTGTTTTTGACCACAGTACCATAGCGCGCTAAATAGGGAATTGGGTGCAATTAACGAAGCATTCTGTATGCCAGGGGTCAAAGGCCGGCACAAACCTCTTGAGAATGGATTCACACGCTGCTGTAAGTCCCTCTGAACATACAGTCTACGTGTGAAATTCTGATTACAGACGCTGTACAACAATGCTGACCCACACACTGCAACTTCAGTTCAAGCCTGCTAAAGTTGCTCTGTATTCTCAGTGGATGACAGGATGAGTGTGAAGAGAGAAAGTGCGCGAATAAGTAAGGAGGAGTGTTAGGACTTTCTGTTCTTTCTGTCAGTGTGTTACGTGGGAAGTGTGCGTGCGTGTGCGCGCGTGTGTGTGTGTGTGTGTGTGAGGATTCTCTCTCTCCATCTGCAGTTAACACCTGAGTGGGCCCTGGCTCTTCTCGATCCTTTTCTTCCCACTTCTTTGATTGAGCTCATCCTCTTGCCCTCTCCTCTTTTCCGGCTCCTCTCCTCCAGACGTCCACCCAGCAGGGAGAAGACCGATCCCAAACGAGCATCTTCAGAATAATGGCGTCCTCTGCTACACCCACACTACTGCCCACTCACTCAGAGAGTTCCCCTGCGCTTTCCATCTGTGTTCGGCTGTGTTTCCAGAGCCTTCTACAACACTCATCCGACACAATCGGAATGAAACAATGAACAGCCCTGAAAACCACACACCCGCATACAGTACACACACTAAATCGCACAAATACATGCAGATGCAAACACACAAACATAAAGGCCACAAAGATGCACATACAGTTAGTATTTGCAGGCTCACACACACACACACACCAACCCATTAAACTTCCATAAACACAACAACGCATAGGGAGGATAGGGTCACATTGCTCTCCAAGTCTAGAACTCTTTGGTTCTCTCGTTTCGTCTCTCTCGCTCTTTACTTCTCCTGTCTTTCCATCCATTCCTTCTCCCCTCCCCTCCCGCTCTGACTCTTCTCTATCAACCCTCTGTGGATCCCACTTCCTGCTTGTCAATGAACGCATGGCCTTAAAGCTCGCTGTTGCCATCTAGCCTTCTACTCCTGCACTACTTACAAAGTAATGACATCCCTGAGCTCGTCCCAACCAGAACCCTTTCCCCTTCACAGTACACTATGTCTGACAGGCCTCGGTTTAAAGTAGTGCAAAAGGTGGGGGGGTAATTCGGAACGTCTCCGTAGTCCTTGCCGCAGGGTGTTTATTAGGGTCGAGGCCTTCTTCTTCTACTTCCTCTCTCTGAAGAAAATAAGAAATCTCCTGTTTCTGATGGGGCCCCACAGCTGTCCGACCCGTGCCCCCACCTAGAACAAAATAAATGGATGGAGAGATACAGTGATGGAGGGATGGAGGAATGGACGAATGGAGGAATGGAGGGAGGGTTTGGAGGACAGAGCCGAACATCAAAGCGTTTACAGGGGCCTCTACGCCTACACTGCATGACTAACACAAACACACACTCTCTGCTAGGTTACATTGGTGATGACATGTACCTCAGGATGTAGTTAAACAGATAAACAGAAAAACGAGACATGGCCAAGCTCCCACAGAGCTGGGAGACAAGGTTAACCTCTGATGAAGACGATATGAAGCCGGGGAGACTGAACGTCCTGGAACTCTAACACAGACCTTGGCTGAGTTGTGTAGGTGTATTGAAATTCTGCTGTTCCGCGGTGCCACCGATTCGTATTTGGACAAGCTGACAGTCACGTGTGTTGGCGAGCAGAGGTTCACTTGATTCAGCTTTGCTACAGACAAGGACAGGGGTTATGCTTAGCAGCGTGGTCATCGAGCCGCAGCCTGTTGGCTCTTTAATGGAACACAGGTGGAAATAAACCGAGAATGGAAACTGAGTGGGGTTGAGGGGTTAGGCAAGGCATTTTGTAATGGAAATATTCCTTTTGTATATCGGAAAGTCCTTGGTACATTATCCATGACTCATACCACCTTTCCAGGATTACTCCCGTCTCTTTTGGTCTGCCCTGGCCTCAACTGAACCCTCTCACATCTCTCGTCTTATTTCCTGTCCTCCTTAGCTCTTTATCCAGACTGCAGCTCAGCTATCCTCAGATCTACTCCAGTCTTTCTTGGCAGCGTTCATACACCTATAGATAGATGTGTCTGACCTTGACCCTCACCGACTTCAGCTGGGTCGGTGATTGATCGAGGCCTTTGTTTCAGTTGCATCTAGTAGTTTAAATGTTTTTTGTTAAGTAATCTTTTTTATTTTTATTAACAGGACAGTAGGAAGACTAGGGAGACAGGTATGTATTCGGAGACAGAGAGGACGGGCACAGACAGTCCGGTGAGCTGGGGCTTTAACCCCGAACACAAGGGGGATGTGTGTACCGAAGATGGGCGCTTAGAACAATACACTAAACTCCAGCCCTAGTAAATGGTTATGGCCATATTAGGTCTATGTCTCAAATAGGAAATATAAACATGAATGGAATAAAATATTTCCGGACGGAGAATATGAATATGGCCATCAAACAGTGGTGTGTGTGTGTGTGTGTGTGCAGAGTTATTATCAACAGTGTTGGAATGCAAAGAGAATAGTTTATCGGTAAAGTTGAACACATCTATCATGCAGATAGAGCCAACGCCCACAAAGGTCACAGCCATTCCTCTGAGTTAGCAACACATCGACTGAGCTGGCACAATGGATGGAACATGTAGGCGCCCGCTGGTTTGAAGGATGACTGAGAGAGGAGAGGAGACAAAGATGGAACATTAACCCTGAATGAGTCCCAAATGCTGCTCTATTCCATATGTAGACCGCTACTTTTAAACAGACATCCTTCTCCTTATATAATGGATAGTAATGCAGTATGCAAAGCAGAGTGTGCCATTTGGTCACGGACTTCAGTGTAGATGGTTGTGTAACAGTGTGGTGCTGTGGAATAAAACAGAGGGTCTCCGTCGCCACCTTGTGTTAAACATTGATTACTTACTCCAAACTGCACAATGTAACTAGATGTACTGTATGTAAATGTATTTTACATTAGATTGTTTTTTATCAAATATGCCTAGAGTCACCTACATTGAACCTGGTATTGGAATGCTCTAACTACATACAGGATAGATAGTTATTTCAAGTTCTTGAAAGTTTTGATCTTCATCATGAATTTCAAATCCATATCATTAAAATTTCTCTAGTTAACAAGTCACGTTAATCAAGTATGGTGGTGGTTCCTAATTAATGTATACTTTCAATAATGTTCAACTTTGGTTGAATAATAAAGTACAATACCTATAGCTATATAGGTTACAGTTGATTTGGATTGTCAAGATTAATATCTATAGATGCTCTACTGATATACATACTGTAATAAACTATCAAAAAACTAATTGAATGATTGCTAAAGTTAGTGTTAGGTTAAGAACAAGGTTTAAGGTAAATACTAAAGAAATGGTTATGGGTAGGAAAAGGATACTATTTAAAGTTATGGGGGTAGATAGTTAATTTAATTGTTACAGATAGTCTGTAAAGAATAATACAGCTTATTACCTGCTTAATTTAAAAAAGGTTCAGTTTATCAGGGGTGCCAATCATTTTAAGTTGACTGTACATGAACCAGTGCTGCTTTATTTCATTTGCTTAGTCAACAATGAGTCACGTTACATAGAAACCTAGAGACCAAACAACCTCACACAGGAAACACCCAGAATATTCTACAACCACTTTATTTAGCAGTGTTTAAAACCCTCTGTCTCATTTATACAAATGTTTTTATTTGTATAATATATATGTATATATAAAATTACATTTTCTACAAACAAATCAAGTTGTCAGTGTACTATAAAGTGAGTACCATACACTCACCATGACTCCCACTCAGTGGCATTCACACACTACTGCATACACACCGTAGCACAGCCTCACCGACGACCGAGCAGCTGGAAGACAGAGGAAGAGGCCACAGGTGTGTTCCAATTTGACAACATGTTCAGAGTGAAATCAGGCTAGGGCAGCAAAACAAGCCACCCCACAGGATTTGGACTGACAGAAACTCGTTCATTCTCTTCTATTTGGACCCTCACATTGCCGCATGTATCCACCCACAGACACAGTATCAAGTGCTACCACAACAAAGGCCCTGAAGGACTCCAGTTTCTTCCTCGCGTCTCTTTTCAGAACATAGTAACTGCAACTTGAGGAACCATTACTTTTCTTTACATTGCTTCCTGAGATAATCCTCATGAGTGGGTACTATTTATTACTTTTTTATGTATATATATATATATATTTATGGTTTATTGTTCCATCTAGTTTGTCTAAAAATGCATCCTTTTGTCCTTGAAATTTAGTCTCCTTAATTTGATTACGGTTTGGAACTCTAGATCCTGTAGAAACAGGCTTTTCAGAAGAATACCCAATACAATTTCTTAGTTTCCCTATTAATTACCCTGCATTTAAAATCAAATCATCACATACACTATCTAGAGAGAAATCAGAAAACAATGCAGTTATTTCAATCCGAGCAGTATTTCCTGTCGAAGTTGCTACATGTCAGTTATCATGGCTAACACCGTCGTAATTTACCAGCATTATGCAGGCTGTGGCATAAACCACTATCTAGTAGGAACCGCTAAGAGCTGTCAACGAGAGTTGAAAACACCCGCCCCGATGTCAGTTATAAGCCCACATCTGTCTCTGCACACGCTCAGAAGGCATAAACACTATCAAGGAGTCAGGAAAATAATTAATTGCACTCAAAGCTCTTTGATAACCATCTTTGGCTTCATTTAAAGCTTTGCTACTCATGAGAGGATTACCAGAGCTAGTTCAGCTGGCAACTAGCATGACACAAACAGCTATTCAACAGAGGTTTACATTGGATCATGATTGGCATGTTAGGCACATAATCAAAAGGTAGATACAATAAACTTACATTTTTTTTTAAATCAAATATTGTAGATTAAAGCAGATAAAATGTAAATGGCATAAATAAGTATAACCAACAATCTGAAGGAGACTTTCCATCAGTTGTCAGTGTCAATCATACAAACACATTCATCCAACCAATTGATTTGCCTTATCTTTTATCAAAATGTAAGCACGCCACCCGGTTTCTTTGGCTATTGTAATATATAAGAGGTTATTAACTGTTTCAATGGACAATAAGTAGGCAAACTGGACACAGCCAGCTAGAGTGCTGCAAAGTGAAGACGCCCAAAACCTATGGGCTGTGCCCAGGGGCAGGTTGAACCGTGCATGAAAAACGCCTGGCTGGAGTGTCTGTGAGGTAGTAATTTTGTACAGAGCTCATCTCTCCAGTTGGATCAGGTTAACTCACTGTGCATATGCCTTTAGGGTTGAATAACTATCTGACATGGTGGCCTGGGGCATAAAAACAGCCCCTCCCGTGACAAAACAGGAATGGGGTTTCCCTTTTGAATTCCATAAATGACGTGGATAGGTAACTCCCACTTGCCATTTCTAAATGTCATCATCTTGTTGTTGTTAGCAACTGTAGGCAGCCAAATGGACTAACATTAGGAAATACAAAGAAGGCGGGGTTACAGTACAGTTACAGTGCATCTGCTGGCATCTGGGCAGAGGAATGTAAATTCTGATTTAAAAATAAATCACAGACTGCTGCTCATTCCACCAGTATTTGTTGACGTAATTTTACAATATTTTGTTCTGGACAGAAACTTGTAGATAATGGGCATTCTGTAGGCAACATTTCATATTAATGAATGTTGTTTTCAAGCATTGAATAATGGGGTACAATGGTCTGCGTTAAGGCAAAAAAGATCACGACAAAACAGACAATTAGTAGGCAGAAGCGGCAATCTAAATCGTCAAAATTCAAGGTATACAAATTAAAAGCAGGTTTGAGCAGACTGAAAGGAGAGCTCAAAACCATCTGCAGCCCTCTGTCAGTGTTTTTCAACCCTCTTCCCGGGGCCCACCAGCCGTCCCACACTTCAGCTGTAGCCGCTGAACTAGCTCACCTGATTCACTAATCAAGGCCCTGATAATTAGCAGATGAGGCGAATCAGATGTGCTAGCTCAGAAATAGATCAAATACATGGAATGGCTGGTGTTCCCTGAGCAGAGGGTTGAAAAACACTGTGTAGGTCACTTTGGTGATGACAGAAGAGAATCCAACTCTCATACAACACAACAGTCAGGGTGTCCAAATCTTACCCAAGAGGTTGGGACTACTCCTGCTTTTTTTGGTTCAAACTGATCATTAATGTTGTACTAGGTCTAGATCAACTCCTGATTATATAGGCAGAGTAGATTCAAGCAATGTCCCTGGCTTCAGGGTGCAGATCTGGAAGTGAAGGTGCTGCTCAGGTCAGGCTGAGGCCAGTAGAGCTAAATCAAGAGCTTTTCCTGATAGAGGTGTCCCTGGGCTGAGTTCAGCTGTTTGTTGGGCCTCTCCCACTCTTTGTCCGTGGCCTCAACATACTCCATTACAATAGAACACACTTCTTGCCGTTCTTCTTGGTAACGGGATACAACACAGCCCGTACCGCCTCGTCAAACACCTCCCTGACCTTCTCCTGTGTCAGAGCAGAGCACTCCATGTACTTCACCGCTCCGATCTGCTTGGCCAGGCTGTGGCCCTGTGGCGGCGTGGTGGGGGCCAAACCCTGCTCCTTCAGCTTCTTCAGCGTCTCCCCGTCTGCCCTCAGGTCGCTCTTGGTCCCGACCAGGAGGATGGGCACGTTGGGGCAGTGGTGGCACACCTCCGGATGCCACTTATGACGGATGTTGGCGTGAGATGAGGGGCTGCCGATGGAGAAGCAGATGATGAACACGTTGGTCTGGGGGTAGGAGAGGGTGCGGAGCCGGTCGTACTCTTCCTGCCCGGCCGTGTCCCACAGGTTGAGGCTGATGGTGCGGCCGTCAACGGTCATCTGCAACACAGACAATGGTGTCAAAACCTCACCGGGTGCACAGGGGTGCCCCCGACATTTTCAGTGGGGTGGCCAGATGGGGACACTGAAAATCTTGGGGTGGCACAACAAAACCAAAAGCCAGAACAACATTTCAACATTTCTATTTTGCCGTTGTAGCATATGCATGTCTATGCGAAACCGTCGGATGTTTTTATTGTTGTTCAATTAAAGCATGTCAAAGTTCTACTGACGAATAACTTAAAGTATTCACTTGCATGCATATCTGATGATTGATGGTTAATGAAAGACTATTAAAGTTCTACTGATGAATAACTTGGTAACACTTTATTTTGAGAGTCCATCACTAGATGCTCTACATATTATCTGCATACTGTCAACAACATTTTAACAAACTATCTACTAACCCTAACCCTAATCCTAACCTTAACCATTCCCCTTATGTTAAACCTAACCTTAACCATTACCCTAAAACATATTCTAAACTTACCCCTACCCTTAAAATACACAATTAGTTGCTTATCAACAGATGGTTTGTTGATAGT
>JACXGM010010934.1:0-25268 GCA_016801145.1 Umbra pygmaea | reverse complement strand
CTCTCTCTCTCTCTCTCTCTCTCTCTCTCTCTCTCTCTCTCTCTCTCTCTCTCTCTCTCTCTCTCTCTCTCCCCCTCTCCCTCTCCATCTGACATTTGCTCTATCCCTCCCTGTCATTTTGTTTTTCATGGCTGGGCAGACCTTTGTCTCTCCAGGCTCTTCTTTAAAATGGGGCCACATAAACTGTTGATTAAAAGTCAGGAGGATATTCCCTGTGGTGAATAAAGGACCTCTTGTTCTCTTTCCTCTGGTTTCACTGTGGTTATCCAGGTCAATATCCAGTACAGAACACAGAGTTACAACAGGCTCTGCCTCTCAGCCATCTCTAAGAGACATTCTTAATGACCATAATCCTGAAGTGAGTTTAACCTCCCTCTCTTGTCTTTTTGGGTGCTTCTCCCAACCTCTCTCTGTCTTCCTCCGCAGGATGTAGCAGTTCTGGGGAGCTGACCACGGAGAGGGCCCATACGGCAGTGCAGGGGGTGTTTGAGTCCCTTAAATCGCTTAGTCATGCCCGGGACCACCTCAAACAGTTCAAGTCGGTCTACAGAGCCAGTGATGGAGTACACCAGGTCAGTCACAGGACTGCCTTGACACACACCTTAACAATGTCACCTCTGCCTGCCACCCTTCATTACATTATGGCAGTGGTCCTCAAACCCTTCCATGGAGGGCCTAGTGTATGCAGGTTTTCACTTTTACCTTGTACAAGCCTGATGGAGTAGCTCATTAATTGGTTAGGATCTCCCCTCACCTGGCAGTTTAGGTCCTAATTATGCTCTAATTGAAGGGAAAGACCAAAAACCAGCATACACTAGGCCCTCCATGGAAGGTTTTGAGGAACACTGCATTATAAGATGCCTCTAAACATGTTTGAAATGTAATTACTAGTGCATATAGCCATGTGCAGTGATTTCTTATAGTGAACACAGTGAATCTAACAAATCAGCCAGTGTACATACATGTGTTTATTTCCCGTTTTCCAGTAAAGTCCACACTAGTCGATTGTCAAAGTCATACAATCCAATTTGTCTACAAAAAATGATTTGCCGTGGTTATGTCCATAGACTACTGTATAGCAACATTGATCGGCTGTAACCTGACACTACTTTACAGCTCCCAACAGTTCAAGAGTGCAAGAGTTATCTTGCATGAGCAGGGACGTGTACTGAAATTTTAAGGGGCTATTGCTCTAACATGAAAAGGACACCCCCCGCAGTCAATCAACATTTTTAATCCTATATTATTTACATATACCAGAGTCATATAGTACAGTACAGTACAGTTATACCACCATGTAACTATAAAACTAGTGTCCGCAGCAAGATCTTACTTTTGCTATCACACATTATAACACTGCTACCAATGATGAATGCCTCCTATCATTGTTATGGATGTGATCAAGGCAAGATATATCTTTCTCCTATCAAACTATAAACTATGTCAATGCTCAGCAGAGTACTATAATTTACCTTTTAAATTAAAGCTACACTGTGTATTTCTTTGAGTTGATTCTTAGCAAAAACCCCTTTGTTCTTTCACAAATATGTGCTCATTCATGTGTAATTACTTCCACCTAATAATCAAAGTATTTTCGTAAGTGTAGAATCTTCCATTCACAATATATACAATGGTGCCACTCGAATTGGGGCAGCCATGTTACGCCTCCATCTTTAAAATACATTAGCCAAACAGGGACATAACTGGAAATTCAAGCTCGGCCATTCGCGCTTTTACACAAGTGGCACCGTGACGAATGCCAGGGGGAGATTACGCACGACTGCCGGGAAATTTCAAAGTCTGTTGAAAAAGTAAGATCATGCCTGTTCTCGAGGACATGTAATAGTAGCGCTGGCTCAAGCTATAAAGTAGTCAAGAACGTTCGGCTGGCAAACAGGGATTTTTTGTTTCAAAATAATAGCGCTCGTGGTTCATTGCAATAATCATTGTTTATTCATTGCATAGGTAGTGTCCATGTTCATGTTTTGCTAAAATTTGTATTCTGTTTGAATAAAACAGACTCTAGTGAATGTTTTTCAAATGTAATCATGTTGTCACATAAGACTCTGACAATATATTCAATCAAATTGTGTGTAAAACATATTTGTTACATTTATTAATAAAACGTTAAAATGTTAAATTATTATTTTTGCTATCACATGCTCTTATTGTTTCTTTACACACAATACAATTGCATTTGGTTATAATTCACGGGCTGTGTAGTGAATTAACAATATCTATTGCAATGAATCAAAACGAGCGCTATTGTTTTGAAAGAAAAAACGAATATCCAGGTTCACGTTGCTGAGATAATGACGCGGTTGCTTGTCATATACATTTTCACCAGCAGATGGGAGCAGATCTTACACAATGCAGCTTTAAGAAAACTATTGTCCACATCATCTACCTTTCTTGTTATTATAGTTTTACTGACATGGCCCTTTTGAAGTAGCCTGGTTGACACCAGACCCTTCTCAGTTCTGACTGAGAGTGGGTCTAGGCAAGGTTCATTCACAGCCCATTTCCAAAGGGGCATCAACAACGGACGTCGCCCAAATGCCTCTCGGCACAATTGGATATACCAGAGTCGAGTCGACTAGACTGCAACAACATCTTTTTTTAGATATGAATGCCTCAAGTGTTTTGTAACAAAAAGGAAACGTTCAAATTGCTTAAAACAGACACAATAGCTGATTCGAACTAGTGATATTCCGGATGTTCCATTGCGGCAGCCATCGTTGTATTTGTCTGCTTCAACCAATGACAGTATATAGCTGCGCTATCATCATAGTGTAAAGCCTTGCCTCAACGGTTGTGATTGGTGGCTGGAGGCTTGTGGTAGGACCTCATCTTGAAAATAATTATTAGAATCAAAATTAAGTAACTTATACTACGTATACTGTACTTTTCAATGCTAAAAAACGCACCAAGATGACTGAACAATTTAATGCAATGTGGATATATATTGTATAAAGAACAGTTACAACATGTTATAAAGTGCCTTACCAACCCTTATTTCAATACAGATGGTAAAAGTATTTTACTTTTTCCCCAGGTTCTCAAATGCTCTGTGAACTGGAATGTTTGTGGTTAGCCCATTGGGGGTAGCTGCTACATAGGCTATTACTTAGCTTTGGTTCATGTAACGTAGCATGATTATACGTCACTATAAGGCAAGGTAGTGCAACTCAATGCAAACGTTACAAGCTGAAGCTGCACAATGTTCGAGAAACAAATGGATATATATTTTATAACTATTCACAGGGCATTTGTCATTATCTCCATAACTTCAAAAAGTAATGTGAAAACGGCAGGGTCCTCCCTCTGCTTCACTCTGAGTGCACCGGCGTGAGAATACAAACAATGTCATGGGACTGGGGGCAGAGGGCAACGCTGATGTTATGGTGACAAAATAAATTAACACAGAACTGGATGACATTGCGATTCAATTTTATTTAACTTTAATAATAATGGGCTTATCATATTGATGGAGCCACAAATAAAGTTAATTTAGGTTCTTTCTCCAGAGCGGTAGATCAGCCAATCAGGGCAAATGGGCTGTTGCCCGGGCGACAAAAGCCTGTACCTGTGCATGTCCCTACGCATGAGCATAGGTAACTAATGCCTGCAGAATACTTAACGCTCCCGACCGGGCACACGCCAAAGTGACGTCAAAATTTTGAGCGCGCGAGCTAGGAGCGCGCACCACTCTTTTTTTTGCAGTGGCACGCGACAAAATGGAAACAGGAAGCATGGACGAGTTCGAGGGCACAGTAAACGATTCATAATAACACGGTTAATGGTTCATAATAAAGCTGTAAATTGTTCATAACAACACAGTTAAGATAATCGTAGCCACTGTTGACATTAATGTCAATCCTGCTAACAGTTCTGCCATTGTTTACCTTTTTCTTCTTCTAGTCCGTGAAAATATCAAATTCGGTAGCCTCTCCTCAGTTGCTACACCTCTGTTCAGGAGAAGACTGCAACTAGTGTCACGAGCACCGGCACGAGTATAAATAGTTACGGCGCTACCATGACGTCATTTTGGCACGTGCCAGGTCGGGAATCTGTAGTATACTGTGCGCTTAAGCAACAGTGTAGGCTCTGAGCTGAGGGCTGATCTGTGGGCAAATGCTTTTGGGACGCAATTCGGGGCCTGATAAACCCAGACTGGGTCGCCTGGTGTGAGTTCTGTGACTGACCTGGTGTAAAAATCAAGCAAGTTTTCTAAATAGCTAGTCCTGTTGCCCTAAAGCAGGGGTCTTTAACTCTAACCCTAAGGGGTCCGGAGCCTGCTGGTTTTCTTTTCTACCCCAACATTAATTGGACTCACCTGGAGTAGCAGGTCTAAATAGGTGTCCCAGGTCTATATAAGTATCAGATTAGCGAGTTGCAACCCCTGCCCTAAAGCAACAAATCGTATTGACATGGCAAGACGCTGGTGTGCTCATGTTTTCAGTCCATCAACAACCTTTGTTTCTCATTGCAAGTGTAATTACCAGTGTATTTACATATTTTGTAAATGTTTTTTAATTTAATTCTTGTCATGACAACTGTAGTGGTGTGGAATGTCCCAGAGTGGTCAGGTACTCTCTAGTATTACAATTTCCCAGCTGGAAGTTCTTCTCTAAGGGCTATTTTACATTACAGAATATTTACTGACACTATTCGAAGAAGGTTTGATCAAAAATATTATTTTATTGTGGAAACTTCATTGCCAATAGAGACAGTCCAGACATTCACAAGTGTATTCAATTGTCTCAGAACTCTGTCAACTGGGGCGTGGAGAATTACAGAATGTCTGGTTAACAAAGTTATTATTTTTTGCTCGTTCCTGCTCTGTCGATGTAACAGTTGCAGATCATGAGAAACAAGCATCTCATCATCACCATAAGTCAGGGGTGTCCAAACCCTTCCATGGAGGGCCTAGTGTATGCAGGTTTTCGCTTTCACCTTGTACAAGGCTGATTGAGTAGCTCACTAATTGGTTAAGATCTTCCCTCACCTGGTAGTCTAGGTCCTAATTTGGCTCTAATTGAAAGGAAAGACCAAAAACCAGCATACACTAGGCCCTCCATAGAAGGGTTTGGACACTCCTGCCATAAGTGCTTGGACTTGTTTACTATAAGGAGACTTCAAACCTGCCAACCTGCATGCATTTTGTGTAGTATTTAAGCAATTGCAAGTCAGTATGCTGCTATGATCTAAAATATATGTTTTTTTATTCACCGTTATAACAAATATTATTAGTGCTGAGCCAATCACAGGCTTCAGGTGAGGGAAAAAACAGCTTCTCATGCGGGTCTCTAGCTAGTTTTCCAATACAGTTGCTGGAGTCACACATGCCAGGTCCACCTTGTCCGGTTATGCTCATCAACAATTATGCCTTTAATCAATAGTTAGCTAGGTACAGTAACTAACATTCATATTGTAATGCATGTAGGTTAGCTAGCTACATAGCATTTGTGCAGCTAACTAATGTCACAGCTTTTAGTCAACTGACGGTAGAGAGACCTTCATTCATTAAAAAGACACAGATGGCTATAATTTCAATCAAAATTTTTAAACCCCCATTGCAAATCAAGTTTATTTTCAATATTTAAAGACTCAGCTGTTTGCAAAAACAAATCAAACAAAAGCAAATGAAATAGCACAACACATCGACTGCTTCACTAAGTTTCCCCAAATTCAGCTGCAAATGCAACTGTTAATGAGTTCTCCACTCTCAAAATTATTCAACCCCTTCATGCCAAGTATATTTAGTACTAGTAGAGCACCCTTTTGCTGTTGATCTGCAGAAAATGAGATGCATAGCCAGACACCAGCCTTTGGCTGCATTCCCAAGGAATCTTAGCACATTCCTCATGAGATATGGCCTCTAGTTCAGTAATATTTTTGGGTTTGCATGCTGCAACCACCTCCTTCAAATCCCACCAGAGATTTTCAATGGGGTTGAAGTTAATATGATGGCCACTGTAGAATCTTCCCGGACTTCTTCTGTAACCAAGCCTTTGTGTAGTTTGAGGTCATTGTCCTGTTGCAAGGTCCAATAACGCCCAAGGTTCAGCTTCCTCACAGATGGCATGACATATTCGCCTATGATTTCCTGATACTTCAATTAATCCATCTTGCCTTCCACGCACTGCAATTTTTCTGTACCAGAGGATGCAAAGCAGCCTCAGAGCATCACAGAGCCACCACCATGCTTGACTGTGGGCACTGGGCAGAGTGTTCTTTTCAGAGTATGCTTCATTATTCTTCCTCAAGACATATCACTGATCCATCTTACTGAAAGTTACAGTTTTGTTACATTGCTCCACAGAACACAATCCCAAATCCTATGTGGCTGCATTATATGATTTTGAGCATACTGGGGCTGACTTTTCTTGATCTTTTGGGTCGCTAGTGGTGTATGTATTGGAGTTCCTGCATGGAAACCTTCTGTGTTTAGTATTGCCTTACTGTGCTCACTGAAAATGACATGTAGAAATACTTGGTGGCAACAGGCACTGAAATTTCAGTCTGCCTAGCTACAACAAGACCGACATAGTACATCTCTACCATAACACACATTATTACTCAGAATAAACCTCCCTACCTTTTTTTTTTTTTGATTTATTTGACAATATCAATTAAACAAGTACAATCAAGCCCAAAAGCTCATTCATACATATTTTAAGAAATAACTGTCGAGGATAAAATACACAAAAAAGCCACAGGCTTATTTCCATTGTGGTCCTCTGTATTCAAAAAAATAATGGACGAACAGTTTATAATGGGAGTGAAATCAAAACAAACACATCAACACATTATATAATACTTCCAGAAACATAGCTAAAAAGCAATTTTTAAACTTCTCTTCTAAAAGGACCTATTTCTTGAATTTGTTTTAAGCAATCAGGCAATTCATTCCAAACAACAGCACTAGAATATAAAAAATAATTCTTCCCAATTAAACTCTTGAACCTACATAAGTATATATTATTTATCCTTGCCCTTGTATAAAAACCATGAACATCTCTTACAAAAACATAGTAGTCATACAAGTACGTCAATTTAAGAAAATGTACTCTTTTGTCCACATTTAGATCTACCATTTGACACCTATTAGAAAGATATGAGTTGACCCATTTACATGCTTTAGAATCAAAACCCATTTGATTCTATTTTTAATAGCAAAATATTATGGTCCACAGTGTAAAAAGCTTTTTGCAGATCTAACAATACCATACCACTTAATTTGCCTTTATCCAATTCTTTCTTAATATAATCTGTCAAATAAAAAATTGTTATTTCAGTGAAATGTATCCTCCTAAAGCCAGACTGAAATTCATATAAAATATTAAATTTAGAAATATATTCTTCAATTTGGTCAAGTAATATTTTCTCAAACACTTCGGATAAGGAAGATAGAATTGACACAGGCCTATAATTATTACACTCAAACCTACTCCCGTTCTTAAAAAGTGGAAAAACTCTTGCTTGTTTTAATCCGTCAGGTACCTTAGCTTGTCCAATAGAGAGATTTAAAATGTAAGTAACCATAGGGGTTATAAAATTAGCAGAATCTTTAATAAACCTTGCTGAAATATTATCTAAACCTGTTGCTTTATTACATTTCATTTCACTTAATTTCTTAAAAACTGTTGTCTCATTTACTTTTTAAATGTTAAACCTCCTAAAGTAATGCCACAATTAACATAATACGCCTTGACTAGCTTGTCATTATATAAACCGGTTTGAGCTGGTTGCTCCTTTACCAAATTGTCAGGAATAGTTGTAAAAAATCTATTAAAACAATTTGCTACCTTTTTCTGATCTGTCATCAATTGACCATTCATTTTAAGATTAATTCTAGAACCAATACTCTTATGTTTCCGATACCCTAAATCATTTAAAACTCGCCATAATTTTTTAGGATCCTGCTTTGCTTCATTGATACTATTCTCTAAAAAAACATTTTTTGCCTCTATAATCTCACATCTTATCTCATTTCTTTTATGTTTAAATCTATTGAAGTTATCATTATTTCCATCCCTTTTAAATGTTTTTAAAATATCATTTTGTTCCTTAATATCCTTCAAAATACTATCTGTCATCCAAGGTTCTGTTCTTTGTTTAATTCTTATCTCCTTGTAGGGTGCAACGTTGTTCAAACCTAGCAAGATATTTATCTTAAACCTATCCCAGGCTATATCCACTTCATCAATTAATCAATTAATCTTACTAAGTTCTTCGACAAATAATTGTGGACTATACCTTTTAAGCGATCTAATTTTTAATGTATTATACTGCCTTATGGTCTCTCTCTTTAATTTCCTAATTACATAAACCATGTTATGATCACTTAATCCTGCTTCCAAAACACCACTTCCAAAGATCTTGGACTTGTCTGAAACCAATATAATATCAATAACTGTTCTACTTTTAGGAGTAATTCTAGTAGGGTCAACAATCATTTGTTTCAATGCATATGACCTGCAAAATGACCTAAAATGTTTAAACACTGATTAATCATTTTTAGCATATCTCTATTTAAGTCACCCAAAATTATTAACTCTTGTCCTAAAACATAATTTGACACATTTAAAATGTCTTCAAGCCTCTCATAAAAGTCACTTTGATCAGGAAGACGATAACAAATACCCACCAAAATTGGGTTACTCTTTGGCAACAAAACATCCAGGCACACCGCCTCGACTGCAGTGTTTGTAAAATATTTTCTCACTTTAAACATAAAATCTGACCTTATATATGCACATACCCCACCTTCTTTTTGATTTCGATCTCTTCTTAGCAGACAATAATTGTCTATGTTAATTTCTGCATCCAGTATCGAGTCATCAAGCCATGTTTCGCTGCAGCTGAACAATGCCATGTTAGATTCTTGGCAAAAATAACGGAGTTCACTTATCTTTGGAAGCAGGCTCCTAACATTGAGATGAAACATGTGAAAACCTTTGTTGATTTACTATACCGAAGATAGCTGGTTTTGGACGTTTTTACATTCCGAAGTAGCTGTATTTGTTCCTTACCATTCTCCATAGATTTACTTGACCGAGTCTTTGGCATCCTGCGTCCAAGCTCCGTCATAGAAAACATATCTGATGTGCCGTGTTCTTTTTGAAATAAATCTCTTGTTTCATGACAAGGACGTAATTCACTCCACTGATCCGCCATCAGGCTTTATTCGAAACCAACTTCCGAACGCCGACATTGCTTAGTATCCAAGGGCCGACGACCCTTCTCAGCAATACACGAGAGAAATACCTTTCCGCCTTCGCATGAACCAGGCCCAGGACATTGATGTATGTCTCCCGACACAAGCAAACACAATAATATAATAAACGAGTCACATAACTGTATTTTTTGGCCACGGCTTTGCATTTGTTTCCTTGCACATGTAAACCATGGATGAAAATTCTACGAATAAATTGACATTCTTTCCAAAACCGAGATGATTACATCCACCTCTGTGTTGCTTAGTTTCATTATTAAGGTTAAAATAGCTGTTTTCTACTACATTAAAATGCCATAAGAACGCAAAAAATAATTAGAAGATGAAATTGTGATTAACACTCCACACCTGCCTGTTGCCATGTTTTTCTGAGGAATGCTCTAGATCCCTTGACATCAAAGGTTGTATAGCCATCCTAATTACAAACCCAGTACAGGTGGGTAGGTTGTCTCATAATCACCTACACACATGCATAATGGGAATAATGAAGAGTAGTCGGCTATATACCTCGGTGCTCAGAAGGTGGTGTGCCACATTCCCATACATATTAACTTAATGTAGTCATTCAAAGAAAGCAACATAATATTAACTTAACCACACTCCTATCAATCCATATAACCAGTCAACAGTCACATTATGCCACAACCTCCAATAAACCTCTCAGAAGGTACATACATGTAAATAAATATGTAAGCAACAACATCACACAGAATCCTCCAGATCTGTAACAGTTATTAAGCAAATAAAATGGGCAATTTGTTGAAAATGAAAACATGCCCTTGGTTACGTTCTACTGACTCCACAAGGACTCATACAGTTTGCAATGCATGGAGTTTTATGCTGTCATGCTGTGTCATCCATCGTGCTGCCAGCCTAACAAAACACTTTTTGCCACCATGCACATAAAAGGTACATGCATTACCAAAGTTGCAGATCGTATCATTGATGGGCATTTTCCATGGTAGTTAAGTTGCGTCTTCTGCCCTGAATGATCCATGTGAAGGCGCGAGGGGAAACGCAGGGAAATATTAACCCCTTTATCATGAAGCAGTTGTTTCACTGAGAGGAATTTAGCCCTCTTCATTGCCAAACCTGAGCTAAATTCCGACAAGACTCAGTGGGTGCTGGTGCCAGGCCAGAATCTGTACCATGACACTCCTGATCAGTCGTAACAGAAGGGACTTTCCCAATTTGTCATTTTCCCTTTGAAACGTGCAGTATTTGTAAGAAAATGTAAGTTTCAAACGCTTAAATAAAATGTGCAGTGGTAGAAGTGAGAGTTCTATGTGAAAGTGTAGAAAAGATAGCTAAAACGCAAGAACCCTGTTCACTGCGACCACTCTGCTCTAGAGCTACAACTAACGATTAATTTTGTAATGATTAATCTAATGATTAATTTTGTAATGATTCATCTAACGATTATTTTTTCGATTAATATAACAACTAATTTATGTATTAATCAACAGTTTTTTACTATTAATAGAATTATAATAGAAATGTATTTAAAATATAGAAAATGTGTATTATTAATATTTGAACATTTTATCAAAATTATATACAATCATCTCTTCAAAACAAACAGTATGCTCAACAAAATACATCCCAGTCTTAACTGGTTTTACTAATTTTAATACAAAAAATCTATACAGAAAAATCTGTATTTATTTATATTCAGAAGAACATAATTTATATTGCAGGTCAAGAATGTGTCATATTTATTACTAATGTCAATAGTTTACGTCCTTCCTTATAGCTATAATGAGAAACACATTTGTGAAAGTGAATGCAAGAACATTGTGTTTGCATTTTCACTAAGCATTGCAGAGGTTTTGTGTAAGATGTCTGTTTTTAAGTGACTCTCCAAACAGGGATAATGACCTATCCATCCATCTTCATCCACTTATCCGAGGTCGGGTTGCGGGGGCAGCAGCTCCATATGACCTGATCATATAATATTCTGTTAAGGTATTTAATTGTTTTAATAAAATTACAAATTTGGTTGTAATTAAAAAAATAACTTTTAATAAAAAATACACAATTATAACTGTACTATATAAATTATTAATAGGCTACTCCGTATTTTCTTTAATGTATATTTCTTAACATTAGTATGTCAGAACGTCAACTATTTTGTTCACCCTGAATTGTTGCAATCTGCCGACATATGTCTTTCCGTCCCGAAGGTTTATAATCCATTCTTGCAATGCCACAGTATACAGTGACTAGCCTAATAACTTGCAGCCTTCTTGGTTTGTCGCCTGCACAAAACAGACCGATGGGCGGTGGTAAAGATGATGACATTCAGTGGCCAAAGTTTGTTTGGTCTTCTACTTATGTGCGCATTTCTTGATAATTCTAATTTAGTATGCACCTATAATTTTATAAATATTAGGGTACATGAAAATAGCAATGAGAAAGCGATTTCGTATTTCGCCATTTCAACTCTATTGGAGAATTGCAACTACAGTATTTTTCAATAGGCACGCGTGGCTCCATCTTTGTTAATGTTTATGCATTTTAGGCAGTGATTTTGTGTGCAACAAAGCACCTCATATTGCAGGGAAGCATTATCTCATATAAATCGCTTTTCTTTTTTTTAAAATAGTAATAAATACAGTTGTAAAGCTTTATAAGCTGGTCTCTGAAAGAGGAAGTAGACTCGTTATCATCAACCCAAAAGTCTATCTATAGTGCTGGAATACAGCTTCATCTTTGGAAACGGTTATGTGAATCAGATTTACCAGTCCATTGGTATTGTTGTTCCAATCGTTACATGGTTAAGCAATACAACTGTTTCCTATCAATGGCATTGGAACGGGGACAATGTTACAGACAGGCAATGTGGTTCCCTCGATAATAAGAACAATTTGTGAAAAATATATGGTGTGTCCCCCCAATATCAAACTCATTCCTACGCCATTGTTTCCTATCCATATACTTCATTGTACAGTAGGCTACTATTCCCTCTCTGGCACTTTAAGAAAACCACTATGGCAATCTATGACTAATCTGTAAAGCGTTGCGCATTATAACCACAGGGCGAGCATTCGGTTTGCCAAAGTGACACAAATGCGAAAGTGCCCTAAACCTGCGTTCTGTCTGAATTCCAGCTAGTGGCGATACGTCTGGTTACAAAAGAGCTTGGTTTCTGTAAGAGTCTATGAGAATTTGAGCCACTTCTCACATTTATTACCTCTGTAAACATTTTCATAATGAGTATATGGTCTCAATCACTCGATTTAAGCCTTCTGCAATACATAATGGTGTTATTTTTTAAATGATTATTGTTGGTTTTAAATTCGGCGATAAAGGGTGTTTAGGGTGTGGCTATAGCGTTCGGTTGTATGACAAGACACTCAAAGGAGTTGGCAGTTCAGATTTTCCAGTATGTGATGTTACATTTTGTTTTACATTTTGTGTTAATACTGTTTTTTGTTAGCAAATGTTAGCATCCCAATTAATATCAGTTAGCTAGCTAGATTACTCGTCCCTTTCATCCAAAATCGTCACATCTGCAACCAAGATGTCTGCGCCCATAACGGCAAATTTGATGACCCAAATCAGATCTTTACAAACCAATGGGTGACGTCACACATGTTACGTCCAGTGATATATACGGTCTATGATTGTAACGCTCTTGAATTTGGAGGAAGTTTTGCCTTGGAGTATCAGGCCTTTTTCTGTTGTACCTTTTTCAGTTGTAGCCTACTGCTATAAAAAGTAATTTGTGATTTACATATATTACATAAGACTAGATTGTTGGGACTTTGTTTGAAATACTCCCGTACTTTGAAGCCCTTGGGGGAGATTATTTAGTTGCAGGACCATGGTTGATCTTTCCATTCAGAATTCATACTAGTATTATAAGGCAAGTCGGTACCTTTGGCTAAGCATTGTATTTACGTAATCGATGACGTCGATGTGTCGTCCCAGCTCTACTCTGCTCACATGCCCAAACCGGAACTCAGTGTTACAATTACTAGTACACTTTAATATTTGGGAGTGTGTGTGTATTTTCATGCTTACGGTGGTGCTACCTTTCTGTTGAGGTCCAAACAGAACTTTCTCTTTTTGTTCCTGGTCAATTATGGATTTACAAAGTAGAGTTAAATACAGCTGGCAATTCTGGCTACTGAATGTTCTTGACAGACACTAAAATACACCTCTCACCACTAACTCGTCATCTGTGAGTCACTTTTCTTAATGTCTGCAGGTCAAGATATTGTTTATATCAACCTCCTCTCCCTCTAATTCAGAATACCAGGAGGCATTTTAATCACTGTCTTTTTATTTTATTTCAGACACTTAAGACTCCAGCATTATTTTTGACAGCATGCAATTGTGCCATGTCAGGTTTAATCTATGTTCAGGTTTGTAAGCTTGAGAACTTGCTTGGTACATTCATATTACGCACTCTCACACACAAGCTGGAGATAAGTGACTTGGATGGAAATGACTTCTTGTTTGTTCTGTTTCGGGTTTAGGATCTACTTGACAAACTGTATAAAATGACACACTCACATAAATGTTCTCACATGGTAATTTTATGTCTGTGTGGGTCTGAATTACTTGTCTTCCTTGGTAATTTAAAATCTCATAATCAGTCTCTTTGGCTCTGTTTGATTCCATCAGTATTTTTCTCACTCTTCTCCTTCCATTCATCTCAGTCTTGACAAACAAGAACACCGGAGTCCCAGACACTAACCAGATGTACTGTAGTGACAGTGTATTTTTTTGGGGGGCTTCAGAGGCCAGATGAGAACATTGCGTGTCTCTAGACTGACAACATGTCTCTTTCTACAATACACAGTGTACCTCATGTGTTTTGTGTTTGCCTGTCTGTGTGTCTGTCTGTCTCTGCTTATTCTTGTATTTGTGAACAAGTGTACCATATAGGCCTATGACATTGTATAATTACTAGGTTGTCTAAGTTGTCATCTGTTTTTTCTCTGTAAAATTTATCTGTATTATGTGCCACCCATTTATAACATGACATGCACTTTTTGGAATTTTCTTTTTGCATCTCTGAAGACAGTGCGATTTACTGAATATAGAACAAATAAATTATTGTCCTGTTTGAACTTCAAAGCACAAACACTCACATTTCCCATGAACACATGTGTATACCTGCACCATCCACTGGAACATATCATGCTGTGAATCAATTATTCTTCCCAGAAGAGGTCAAGCGCTTCAAAGAAATAGCAAGGCTACTCAAATCCCATGTTTCATATTGAATGGGTTAGCCCAGAGGGCAGTATTTAGAAAATATGACTGAGACACTGTGTGGAGAACTGCAGCCTACAGTAGCTGGAATAATTAGTAAGTGACTGAACTCACCTGTCAGAAACAGTTCCAATAACACACAATCTCTCCTGAGAAACTTAGTGGATGATTATTTTTATGTTTGAAGGTTGCAGTGACCGTTGATATAAAGGAGATCCTAATTTCTGCTCTGTCTGATGTTGTAATAGACCCACCACGGACCTGTTTCCTGGAAAGAATTCTAAAACCTTGTAAATCTGCTACTTTATAACAAAGACATAAAAGGGAAAGTCACTGGTATCACTTCATGCATCAGTAATATGGTACATACAAAAAGGAATTATTTTATCTAGATAAATCTAGTTTTAAACTAACATGCAAAAGCTGGCCACTATTACCGGAAAATGATCTGTCTCAGGTAACTTACCTAATAAAGCTAATTATGTAAAAGCCAAGTACTTTACTGTACTGTTAGCTACACTGGACATCCAATGTTAGCTGCCTACCCATTTCACTATCCAGACTGACGTGGAAGTGTCTGGAGATGCCGTGGTGAACGCTATGCTGCCTGCAACATCCTCCAGCATGACCGATTTGACGTTGGGTCAGTGATGTTCTGGGGAGGCATATCCTTAGAGGTTCGCATAGACCTCCATGTGCTAGTCAATAGCACCCTGACTGCTGTTAGGCACCAGGATAAAATCCTCAGACCCATTGTCAGAACTTATGATGGTGCAGTGGGCCCTGGGTTCCTCCTGGTGGAAGACAATGCCCGGCTTCGTGTGGCCACAGTGTGTAAGCAGTTCCTGGATGACGAAAGCATTGATACCATTGACTGGCCCTCATGATCCTCAGACCTGAATCCAATTGAGAACCTCTGGGACATTATGTATTGATACATTCAACGCCACCAAATAATGCCACAGAATGTCCAGGAGCTCACTAATGCCCTGATCCAGGTCTGGAAGGAGATCCCCCAGGTCATCATCCGCCATCTCATCGTGAGCATGCCCACATGTTGTTGGGAGTGCATACAGGCACATGGGGGCCAGACACACTACCGAGTCACATTATGGGCCCTATTTTAACGATCTGAAACGCAAGTATCAAACGCGAAAGTGTTTGTGGGTAGGTCTTGGGCACTGTTACGGGCAAGTTAAATGACTCTTGCGACGACGCAAATGAAAAGTGGGTATGTCTAAGTAGCTACATTAATCATATGTGTCGTTTGGGCGTAACCTGCAATAAACCAGTCATCTCACATTCCCTTTAAGAGCAGGTGCACTTGGTCCATGGCCGATTGCTATTATAACGGTGGATTACTATTGGTTTTTCTTTTTTACAAAATGTAAATCAAGAAATGTCACAAAGACATACTTTCCGATGTTTTGGGCTCACTGTCACTGAATCACGAGGTTATGAATGCATGGTGATATTTTTGCAATGTAGACTAACATTACACCGAGATTACTTTGATTGCCTCACTATAGACATGCAGCAGCTCTTCTGTCAAATAAGCTCTCCTCTCCCTTTCTGCTGCTGGGGCATTTGGGTTAAGTGGCACACATGCAGTTCAACATCACGTCACATACACTAGATTTATGCCTAATTTTCACATCTTCATCAACACCACAATGACTTCCTTTATGTGGTAATATTTTTCCTTGTAATTATGTATGGTTTGCAGAAATGGGAACTGCTGCGTCTTTGTAGATGTGAGAAGCTAAGTGTATGCGTGTTGTGCACATGCTACATTATGGCCAAGCATGCGTCCTTAAAATAGCATCTGAATAATGCACCACTGACTTTGGACTAGGTTTTTCCTGGTCTGTGGCTGAATTGTTTTCGAAAACTGCAAAATAGCACCATGGAATGTTTGCGCCAGAACACGCCTCCTCTTTCTGCTGCACCGCCCCCGGGAGCACAAATTCATTCCCTTAATTTTTGGGTGCAAAATAGGATTAATACATGCGTCGGTGTAAGAAGTAAATTGCGCTGGGTGCAACATTAGGGCCCATAGAGTTGCTGTGATGAAATTCACACAAGTTGTGATTTCAATTGTTTCCTTTGATATTCGGTGTGAGTTTGAATCTGGCCCTCAATCGGTTGGTGATTTTGGTTTGCATTAACCGTTGTTACGTCATTTTGTTCCCAACGAATGACACAATGTACAGTAAAGATTTAGATCCTTTCATTCATCAAGACCCAATGTGTGATTTGAGTGTCCCCATCAATTCTTTCAGCAGTGTAGACTGAAGGAACACATATGTCTAACCAGAAACACATGTGACGCCAAATGTCTCAAAAGGTCTGGTGCTCTGATTTAGGGACACTATAGTGTTGCCGTTTCTAAATTATGAAAAGAAATGTAAACAATTACCCTAACATATAAGCACAGAATATATAAAAACTGCTTCACAGTCTCCAATATTGGAGATGGTACATCATAGTTTTGTTTCTTCTCATTGGCAGTGCCATTGTTTGTCTTATATAAGTGAACATGCTCTTCCATTGCTATAGCAACAACTCCAAGAGTCTGACAATTCAAAAGAGATGAAGCTCTTTCTGTCCGGCAGGAAACAAACTTTGAGTGGTGCTCCATAATAGGTAAATATAATAGAGAATATATTCTCCATTAACCATCCAATACACAGTCCCGGGCATAGTTTAGTAGGCTTTATTTAGCTAGTGAGATACCAGAACTCATATAAACTGAACCAGGCAATTCAAAACCTCATACTGGAGTTGTTTATGGTGTGGGTGTTTTTGCGTGGATAATTTGTTTACCCTTGTTAACAGAGGAGTCCCAACCTGAAATTAATGTGTATGACTAACAGGGAAATGTAATTCTGATGTTATGAGAGGCCTGAGTTGAATGATGACTATAGCTGATGTTATTAAAGGACTGTTGTTGTTGTTGTCTGGTGGGTGGACAGGGAGATTCATTAATTGTTTTGTTTGTTTAATTTGAATGCGTGGGTCACTGTGATCATGTCTCTCTCCATTTTTATGTGAGCTTGTGTTTAGATTTCAAATGTGTTTTAATTTTTTTTCCCCGACCTATTTGAGATGACCTGTAGTTGTTCGGGGAAGTAAAAGCGCTCAGTGTTTTTCTGAAATGTTGCTTTTATAATAAGGTGGATTTCCCCTCACAGATGCGTAATAGAAGGGTTGTGGCAGCAGGAGGAGGCTCACTTCATTAGGTAGTGGCCTGGTTGGTGAGTGTGAGCTCTGGCACGTCTCCATGAAGAGTCCATGTCTGAGGTCAGAACACGGTCGGTCACCAGAGCAGAGGAGGAGGGAGCTATTTGCTGTATTAATACTGATTTGTATGTGTATGGACCCCGTTGAAGTGCGTGGGCGTACGTGGTCACATGCGTGTAGGTGGACGAGTCTCTTAACCAAAACTAACCCGGCGTTTCTAAAAGCCCACTTCAGAGTCTTCTCATAAATATCTGCCAAACTTTACCTGGGCCTGACATTCCATCATAAAATACCTTCATACATTCCACACACTATTCATAATTTGGTATTTTGCTTTCCTTCATTTACTTTTCTGAAACTCCTTTCTATGTCTTACTCTCATTCACATTTCTTTCACTAAATTAAGTTGTTCAAATTATTTAGATAAGTTTAATAATAATTTGATTATGCTGAAATTGTGTGTGTGAACATTATTGTGGACGGTACCCTTTTTGTCTGTGTGAACATTAGTGTTGTTGTACACTTGTTGTCTGTGTGAACATTTGTGTAGTTGTACACTTATTGTGTGTGGGAACAATAGTGCGGTTGGTCACTTGGTGTGTGTCTGAACATTAGTGTAGTTGTACACTTGTTGTGTGTGGGAACAATAGTGTGGTTGTACACTTGGTGTGTGTCTGAACATTAGTGTAGTTGTACACTTGTTGTGTGTGGGAACAATAGTGTGGTTGGTCACTTGGTGTGTGTCTGAACATTAGTGTAGTTGTACACTTGTTGTGTGTGGGAACAATAGTGTGGTTGTACACTTGGTGTGTGTCTGAACATTAGTGTAGTTGTACACTTGTTGTGTGTGGGAACAATAGTGTGGTTGTACACTTGGTGTGTGTCTGAACATTAGTGTAGTTGTACACTTGTTGTGTGTAGGAACAATAGTGTGGTTGTCAATGGGTTGTGTATGTGAATCCGTACATATACTGTAATGTCATGCTAGCTCCGAGTGGTTGTGTGTTTGAGGAAAGTAGACAGGTTGGCTGATGTCACACTGTTCATTCATATTCACCTACCTAACAGCCTGACTGACTAATGCCTAGCTGCAATCAGTTCTTGAGTCAGGGTAACCTAATCTTACAACAACAAGGCTGTTCTGCATGTCATCAAAACACTTCATACCAAGAATTGTTTACAACAATTCCCACTACAACAAAGCTATTTTAATCCTAATCAACAATAACCCTGTGATAAACCGCTAATTTCCTGCCAACTTGAGCTTTTCATAACTGTACTTCATAGTCCTTCACATCGTGCACTGTATAGTATCTCATTAATGCAATAACAAGAGGGACTTGCTTATCAAACTGATGTTGAGTGTACTTAACAAACAAAGCATATTTTTGACACAGGCTAGAAAGACAGAGGCCTAATGAAGAGACAGATTCCCCAATAAGTATTGGTATTTTTAAGCAATTGTTCTTTTGGCTCTATACTTTGATTGGAAATATAACAGTTAATATTGTCAGCTTTTTTCATAGTATTTGTGTACATATTGTTTTTACTATTAACACATGTCATCAACGTTTATACATCCAGTGCTCTCTCGACTAATATGGGCACCCTTGAGAAATATGAGCAAAATGGATTGTGAAAAGAACTTCATTGTTTATCATCTTGATCTTTCATTAAAAGTATTTACAGAAATCTTACCCTTAAGTGAAGTAAAACAAAGTAAAAATAATGTCTCATCATATTATTATTTTTTCCTGAAATATACACAATGTGGCTGGAAGTATCTGACCATCACATCTATGAGCTTGGTGTACACCCCATTTTAAAACCATGGTCATTGACATATACAACAGCCACCGCTCTTATGGGAAGGCTTTTCACAAGAATTCAGAGTGTGTCTCTGGGACTTTGTCCCCATTCAGCCAAAAGAGCATTTGTGAGGTCAGGCACTGATGTTGGAACAGAAGGCCTGGCTCGCAATCACCATTCCAAGATGAAGACGCTGGTGAAAGGCTAGTAGCTACCTGGTGATGTTTCTTTAATGTGTTTTGACTGGCCCTGTGCTCCTGTGCTCTCTAGGCGACGTACCATCCATTCCTAAGACAGGTTCTGGAGGAGATCTTTCACCCAGACAGAACGGATTGTCCCGACGTAGAACACATGTCAGGTGGCTTTACCGACCTGCTCAAGACAGGCTTCAGTATGTTCATGAAGGTGAGAGACTATTTCAACAACACATAGTTAAAAGTCCCATGCAAGGAATTGGCCACAAATGTATCTAGATTTTGCACTGTGGGAGTGGAGATTAGGGCTTGTGGGTACAGTATATCCACCACAGGCTCCTTTAAACCAGTAGGTCTGACATCTGCCAAGACTTAGACTGGTGGCTGGGCTTTAGAGAGAATTACAGCAGTGGGGTAGCATGGCTTAGTTGCTCTAAAATTGAAAGCAATGCTCCACAAACAGAAAGCCAAGCGAATAAGTCCATAAACGTTGCTTGCTCTTACCTAGATATAAAATATCTATAGCAATATAACTGTATATATCTATATTGTAAAACAACCATATAATACTCACATTGACCATGCCAAACAGCTCCCCATCTGTAAGTGATGTGTAACTTGAATAGATAATTTATATTATGAGAACTAAGTTCTGGCCACTCGTCCATCAAACAAAGACCCCTGGCTTATTCTAGTTGCCTAGAGTTGATGTTGCTGTTGTTGTGCATTTCCTACAGAAACATACATTTTATGAGTCATATGCTGTAATAAAAATCGTAATGTGTATGTTTTCACTAAAACTTGAAAGCATCTAAAATGATAGTTGTATTGATCTTTATATTTACAGATGACTCATTAATGGTGTGTTATGTCATACCATGTTTTTGTAGGAAATGCACCACAGTCATATTCAGTTTTGTATAATTCAAGCCATTACATTTGATTTGAATGTTTCTTCCATATGGAACTGTGCTTTATTCTGTACACTCTACTCTAGTCCATACCAACATTTACTTTCACTGTCTAACTTACAAATTTCCTCTAACAGAGGTGTAGGTTAGGTATCTTTTATGTGAAGTGTGTGATGTATTTCAGTTTCTGTCTAGTGTTGTTAAGAAGGACTGTCAGTTATACAGACTGACTGGCTCCTTCTCAGCGACGCGCTGCTGTGAACCTCATGCCACACTGATCCAGTCTGCTGGAGACAGCGAGGACATGTCGGTCAGCACCATGCGTTTAACTCCCACATGGAGCATGTTTTAGTGGAAGCATGAAGCTTTCTTTTATTTTGTCTGCTCTTCAGTGACTAGTGTGGCCTTCAGCCATGACCATTTAACTTTTTTACATCATTTTTCATACACTTTATTCCCTCTTGATTAAATTGGGTCTAGTTTGTATTTGTGGTCTTACCTCCATGTAACAACTCCCAGTCAAAGACGTGGGAATGTGTCCTCCGTTACACATCCTGTCAGTGTGTTCTGTTCTTAAAATACTGTTTGCTTAACCAGGAATTATTCCGTAACCTGGAGGAGAGTGTTTCTCCAGCTAACGCCCAAAATTAGCTTGTAGGCTAGAGACGGACTAGCTAAGGATTATTGATTTTCTCCCTTAGCCCGAGTTGATTTGAGGCCAATTTGCATTGGTCATTGAGCCTGCCAGTCAAGAATAACTGTGAGACACCTTTTTTGTTTGTGTGATGGATCTCGTCATCAGGAATTTCACAGATGCCGTTCAGCTTGCACATACATTTTGTTGTCGAATGAATACGTCTGAGACACTGTGGTGTCTAACTGATGTTGTCTGTCTCTATTTTCGTGACAGTTTATGTTGAGACATTTATCTTCTGAAGTACAGTCAGTACTGTTATGGTTTTTATTACAATCGACCAGGAATTCTATACCAGGAACTTTAGGGGCTGGAGAAAACACATACTTAATTTTTTCCACGATTTATCTTGCAAAGCTTCCACAAAGAGTAAGTAGAGAGTATAATAAGACAAGGCAACCACATTTGATTACTATTGCCCCCGAAACCTGGACAGTTCTGACAAATTGCACCATTCTTTACGGGACACCTGTTACTTCATAACCAACTAATATTGTTAACTTGTCCTGTACTGATTTTTGTATCTTTTAAATACTTCCAAGCACCTGAAATATCTCAAAATGACCATTTAAAAAATACTCAGGATGATATTGTTCTTGGTGTTAGGGCTAATCAGCATTCTAGACTTGGCCAATCAGTGTTCTTCTCACATTAATATTTTATTTAGACCAGTATACATCCAGACTGTGCTTTCATTAGAAAAAACCCACACCTTAAACAGTTTTTATCATACTAAATATTAAAAAACTATAAGTAAAATGATTTCAAAGATGAAATACAATTTGGGGATGAAATATTTGTCTTTAACTGCCATAAAAGCACATTTAATCAGTTGAAGCACATCAAGCAATTGTATTTACTTTAAAATCCAATTTCTAGATCAGCCGCCGTAGATCATTTGCATGTTAGTAGAATGGAGGAGGAGCGGCAGGTGTTCATATCTCTCTCCAAGCATGCGCATGTGGATGATATGTGCTGGTCTACTGTTATCAGGTAGTTATCCTTTAGCACAAATAAAATCCAATAAAATGCAGCAATCAAAAAGCCGTCCAGCCACATGTTCAGTCCCACACGGATACACTCATGCATATTGGTGGATGTTAAACACACTCGCTCTTTCCTGCATGCATGCTGAGGCACATGTCCAGCCAACCTTGGCAGGCACTCCTGATGCACATGTCTGGACATCTGGGACCAGGCCCGCCCCCCTACAGCTTTGATTGCACCATTCTCATTCAAAGTCTGCAGGTGTGGCCACGAGGCCGTTCCCCAGCCAATGGAACGCATCCATTATCAATAGGCGAGCCAATCAAATGCAGCAAGCGCATCTGACCCCCCCCGACTCACTCTCATGTACAAATGTGTGTTCTCATTGTCTGTGTGTGTGTGTCTGGAATGAGTGTTGTTTAAAGCTTTCATCTGAATGGAGCACTCTGGTGGCCTCCAGCTGGGCAGTGACTCAGACCAGAAAGAGCCCAGGCAGAAGGACAGAAAGGCGGATGACAGGAAGACAGACACCAGCTAATTTTATGATGAAATGTCTTTAGCAATACAGCTTTCAATTATGTTACCATCAGCCCTTTACACTCACATGACCTGAGCTAATTCTGTCACGTTTGTCTTTGATTTCTAACCACTCCCCAGGTGACCCGGCCACACCCTGGCGACCACACTACGCTCTTGCTATTCCTTGTGGGAGGAGTCACTCCCTATGAGCTCCGCCTGATCCGCGAGGTGACCCTCGCCCATAAACCAGGCACCCAGGTGAGAGACCACGGCCTGCTGATCTGAAATCACCTCAGAGACCTTGCATCAAACAGACAGAAGAGAGAAAAATGTGTAAAGACTAGAGATGTAGTGTGACAGAGGGATACTCCCACTGAGGAATGAAAAGACTACTTTCAAATCGTTTTGCTCAGTGGGTTTTTCTCAAACTAGTTAGCAGCACATTCCAACTCAGACTTCATCTGTGAATATGGCTCATCTGCCTACTGTTTACTCTAGCCTTGAAACTGTGCGCACCATGTCAGACGTGGCTTGTTGAAGGCTAATTCTTTGTCGACAATGCTAAATCATTATTCTGTGCGCAGGCATTCCCACATTTCCATTTGCACCCACATCTAAATATCAAATTTAGCAAGCCACGGTCTGAAATGCCATTATTGAGTAGAGCTAACGTCATCTTTGTACTTTTCACAGCACAGCGTCTAGTTCCTCACTCATGGTTAAAATAATAGTAGCCGTATAGATGCTTTAATGTACATTAACTTTCCAAAGCATCCTGTCATTACTTAATGTGGTAATATTATGGTGACAATACACAAATAACACATTTGATGTACAGTTATCTTAATTTATGGGAAAGCTTTCGAGAGGCAGGCAGTCAGATTTTATCTGCCCTGAACTCTCTTCTGAGTCATTTCATTAAGTTGAAATTCAGTTAGCCTGCCCTGGAGAAGGATTGTTCTATAGGATACGTTGCCTTAGAAACAAACCTGGCTAAAAGGTGAAGGTAAGACACTGTTATCCTGTTATCCCTCAGCGTCAATATTTCTTACATAACACTTCACTGGCTTCACTGGCTGTGTAACCAGTCCGGGCGGCATTTCAAACGATGTCCCTGAGCAGAGAACACAGGAAACCAGGGAGGATCAACCACAAATATTATTGAGTTGATGACCTTCCTTTATCTGCCCTGGAAGAACGTCAGCAGAAGATATTTTATATAAATCTCCACACACACTTTCGGTTTTTATTTCCGTATGGACATAATGCCCATTCAACTGCTATTATTCTATACATCAAATCCTTAACCAAACCATTACCTTTAACCTAAAACTACACCCTTAAATCTAAACCAGTAACGCTACATTTGACATTTTATTTACTTAGTTTGTCAGGTCTTGCATTATTGATTATATTTAGTACCTCTAGTACTGTATTTCTTGTTTGTTACAGGGTTGAAAAAGTGAATACATTTTCCAAATGGAAGCCGTGTATGACTTCATAGCAATTATGATACGAGATTAGAAATGTAGCCATGAGTTAACACACCTGCTCTTACTTATAAATGTCATTGGGTTTTTGGTGACAAAAAGAGTCAGAACAACTGTTTAATAGTCTCAAAGACAGAAATGTCAGCAAAAAGTTACACTTTGAATCTTCTTGTGGTCCTCACAAGTAAATTAAAATGAGGGCGCATACTGACCCATATTGTCAGGTTTCAGACAGTGGGTAGTGCTGAGGTGAAAGCAACTGATGTTACATGCTCTCAAGTGTGCAGCCAATGTGTGTTTATCTGTTTTGTAGGAGTAAACGCGTTGTGTGTGTGTGTGGGCGTGCACAAGACTCATTGACCCTACGAGTCAACCACATGCTTAAGATCCCTGTGGGTCTCTCCATTATGTGTCCGTGCTTAATCAAGTGAGCCGGTGCACTGCAGGCTAGCTGTGCTAATGAACGTGATACATAATGAAGTTCAGAGAGAATGAAGGGCCTGATGCCATCAAAGGCTCATGCCATGAATATCGCCGGTCAGAAGGAGAGGAGAGACTCTCCAGCAGCCCACACACGGTCTGACCCCAACCCATTCTCCATGCACTCTGCCTGGTTCCAGCACTGTTGTGATAAAGGCAGGCTTCCTGGAACAGAGAGAATGTCTAAAGGACTCTGAAACTAATTAACCCATATTGAAATGCAGTTAGACAGTGGGTTTGTTTGTGCTGGTGTTGACACAGTTCCAAAGGAAAAGGGTGTACCTAGTGTATGAACAGAAGGGTATAGTATGGGTGTACCTAGTGTATGAACAGAAGGGTATAGTATGGGTGTACCTAGTGTATGAAGAGAAGGGTATAGTATGGGTGTACCTAGTGTATGAACAGAAGGGTATCGTATGGGTGTACCTAGTGTATGAACAGAAGGGTATAGTATGGGTGTACCTAGTGTATGAA
>JACXGM010010933.1:12523-25751 GCA_016801145.1 Umbra pygmaea | reverse complement strand
CAGTCCTATCACTGCTATGATCTCCATGATCACTAAGGTTAGTCCCAGACCCTAGACCAGTCCTATCACTGCTATGATCTCCATGATCACTAAGGTTAGTCCCAGACCCTAGACCAGTCCTATCACTGCTATGATCTCCATGATCACTAAGGTTAGTCCCAGACCCTAGACCAGTCCTAAGGTTAGTCCCAGACCCTAGACCAGTCCTATCACTGCTCCGCGCGTGAACAGTGCGGGTTGTTTTCGCAACTGATCTGGTCATATAATAAGTTGCACATTGTAAGCTTTTCTGATTGACAGCAAGAGAGAATTTGCGCAAATAAACATGTGTAGAGAAAGGAAAACAATTTATATGCCTCAACAACTTAGAGAAAATATATATAAATCAATTTATAGAACAACAATACCTGGCACCTTGTAAGTCTGATTAAAAACTGCATAGAGAAGTATTTCAGTTTAATAGGGGTGTAAAATATAGCTGGTGAAGGCTACTTCCTCTTTTAGAAACACTCATATGAAGTTGTAAAACGTATTTGATATTTTTAAATGTATGTAAGCAATCCATGTAAGATAATGTTTCCCTAAACTATGTAGTGCTTTGTTACACACAAGCACCGCCTAAAATCCATCACAGTTATCAAAGACAGACTGATGGTCACAATTTCTGTTGAAATGGAAAAGTAAGAAATAAAATGATTGAAATTATTGTACCATCACTATTTTTATGTAATAATGGTATAAGTGCATACATTTTTATTTATTTATTTAGAATCCTCAAGGAACTGTCAGTTCAAATAAAGAAACCAACATAGGCTATTGAATTTTTCAGTTTGTAATCCAACCTACCCATCCGCTTTCTCGGACGAGTAGTAGATTTTCTTTCCTCCGATATAGACCGGTACGGTGTGCTACCCAGCAGGAAGTTATAGATGGGTACACCATCCGTGGATGCGTACTGGCATGGTGCAGCACTGTAATGGAAACTAGGCATAAGTTTAGTCCTACTGGAGCTGAGCCCACAGTGTGAGGTTAACCGAAGGCCCTTACTTTTTAAACCAGACAAACTAAATGTAAATGACTGTTCTGTAAAGTTTCATTCAAACATTATAGTATATTACCCAAGGAAATATAGATGTTCTACTGTTTGCTGGTTAGTGAAAGTATTTGTCTAATTGCACATTTAACACTGCTCTTCGCTAGGCACTATTCTTTCTGTGCATGGTTAAGATAGCAGTAGTTAATGCTAGTATTTTTCTCTGCCTAATATTTCCTGGAGAAGAGTGACAAAGTGCGTAGTTAGACCTATGTACTCCCTTAACCGGGCAGCTCTGGTCCCATTTGTGCTGCCTCGCGCTACGGATCTGGGCGATGTCTGAGAAGCCGTGGTCAGGATCAAACCATGACTGCTGCAAAGCAGAGACTTGCCATGCAATGCTTTTCATACTATTATAATAAACATCAGAAATGCTAGATGCAGGTAGGGCTGCTCGATTATGGAAAAAATCATAATCATGATTATTTTAGTAAATATTAAAATCACGATTATTTAAATCGATTATTCATTGATTTTGGAAATTTGCATTTGTGGATTTTGAAAAACAGTGAAAATATTCTGACGTCAGGAGTGGGTGCATTTTCTGACTTTGTTCAGGGTGACCAGCACACGTTTGTTTGAATTTGATTAGACATCAACGTCTTTCAATTATATTTGCAAATAAGTTATTTATATTTATTATATTAAGTAAATTAACACTTCTAAACGTATCTTTATTTTTTGCCTGCAGGTTTTTTATGTGCGCACGATCACTGTGCTTAATTAAGTCTGCTGTAGAATCGCAAACAGCAGTTCAAACAAACTACTGAATAGAAGTATCTCGAAGCCTGGCTCTTCAGTCGGTAGAATAATTGTTGAAAAGTAATACATGGCTCTACACTACACCTGTGCTAATGAAACCAAGAACGAGAACGTCATTAACTGCTCAATAGTGGTGGGTCGTTATTTTCGTTGCGGTAGAGATGAGCAATCGAATACTAAAGAAAAATGTTTCAGTAAACAACGCTGCAAGGACACAAATAAGATATCCTAGACAAGACTCAAACAGACAAAGCTGATAAGCTAACTAGAGTACCTGCATTGCTGTGAGGTAAACTCATGGAGCTGCTGCAATCACCTTGCTGTAATATAAAATACTGTAGACCATAGATCAATACTCTGCCTTTGTCGCCACTACTGCACAGCATTTCTCATATAAAGCACGCAGAGCAACTCTGGTAATGTTGTGGCAAGATGGCAAATTATAACGCTTCAAAAGTATGCAACAACATTCTAGAAATGTCATTCTCAAATGTTGTAATGGGTCACCCATCTTTGGCTAAAAAGTATGCAATGGCATGTTTTTTTTTTTGTCCCTGTGCGCATGATGGATATGGAGTTACACTGTAAAATGCGTCTTTAATAGACGACTGAGTGAGTTTTGCTTTCGGTGTTTGAAGGTACAAAATGCGCTTGTGTGTGTCATTCGAACCGATCGTAAGACTTCTTAGAAAATGCAATGTACAAAATAATCGTTTTTTTCTCGATTACACTGTTTTTGTGATCGTTAGAAGCTGAAATTGAAATCGCGATCAAAATTCGATCAATTGCACAGCCCCAGATGCAGGTGTTAGTTCTCTAGATAACATCAGTTCTTGTTTCTGTAGGATGCTGCTGGTGTGGTAACTTGTCTGGATGAGGCTCGCCATGGGTTTGAGAGCGGTGATTTTGTCACCTTTACAGAGGTCCAGGGCATGACGCAACTCAACAGTTGTCAGCCAGTGGAAATCAAGACCCTGGGTGAGTAATTCTGTTAACCAGTACAAATCAAGACCTGGGTGGAATGATATGACCTAAAAATCACAAGTACTGATCCGACTTTTAATTATCTTTTAGAAAATGTCATCAAAAAATACTTATCTGAATTATACATTTAAATCAGAATGTACCGTTGTGGTCAAAATTTAAGAATGACTCATTTTCAAAGTCTGCTGCCTACGTGTTGATGATGGCAATTTAATAATCTATTTTATGCACTAAATTAAATGTTTAGGCTACTGTATGTCGGCTCTGGCTGTGCTACGTTTGAATGATCTAATCTGACGGCAATCCATTCTTGCATGATCAATGCTTGGAGTTTGTCAGAATTTGTGGGTTTTTGTTTGTCTACCCGCCTTTAGAGGATCGACCACTAGTTCTCAGTGGGGTTAAGGTCTAGGGAGTTTCCTGGCCATGGACCCAAAATGTCTTTTTTGTTCCCCAAGTCACTTAGTTATCTTTTTTTGCTCTATTGCATGGTGCTCCATCCTGGAAAAGGCATTGCTCATCACCAGAATGTTTTTGGATGGTTGGGAAAAACTGCTCTTAGAGAATGTGTTGGTACCATTCTTTATTCATGGCTGTGTTCTTAGGCAAAATTGTGAGTGAGCCCACTCCCTTGGCTGAGAAGCAACCCCACACATGAATTCTCAGGATGCTTTACTGTCGGCATGACAGGACTGATGGCGCTCACTTTGTCTTCTCCGAACAAGGTGTTTTCCAGATGGCCCAAACAATCAGAAAGGGGATTCATCAGAGAAAATGACTTTACCCCAGTCCTCAGCAGTCCAATCCCTGTACCTTTTGCAGAATATCAGTCTGTCAGTGATGTTTTTTTATTGGAGAGAAGTGGCTTCTTTGCTGCCCTTCTTGACATCAGGCCTTCCTCCAAATGTCTTCACCTCACTGTGCGTGCAGACACACTCACACCTGCCTGCTGCCATTCCTGAGCAAGCTCTGCATTGGTGGTGCCCTGATACCGCAGCTGAATCAACTGTAGAAGACTGTCCTGGCCTTTGCTGGACTTTCTTGTGCCCACTCTAACTCCGTCAACATGACAGAGTGATCTCTAGCCCTGTCCATTTCACTCTGAGGCGCAGTTAGCTCAGTGGTTACAGTCAGACTTGTAGTCAGAAGGTTGCATGTTCCATTTCTGACTAAGCCAAATGTTTTTGTGTTTTTGGGCAGGACACTTTACCTTAGTTGCTCCCAGATCGTTGCTGTAAATAAGAAATTGTTTTTAGTCAACGTACTTGGTTAAGTAAAGGTAAAATAAAAAAATGTAAAACATGTTAACGAGACAATCGCAGACATGATAGAAACTGGTTCTGTGAAAATATGTATATATGTAATTCTCAGAGCTTTTGGGTATAAAAGGGTGTTATAAATCAAATATTATTGCCCTGCCATAGTCAAGTAATTCAATATTGTTGCCCTTTTGTGGTCTAATTAAATAGTTTTGCTCTGTTGAGAAACAATGTAATTTTTTGCCATCTTGAATATTGTTGCCATGTCGTGGTTTAATAATTGAATATTGTTGCACTGTTAACTCAAGTCAGTGGCAACACAGGACGATTAACTTTGAACTTTGAACTGTTCTCTGTGTCCATCCAGGTCCCTACACCTTCAGTATCTGCGACACAACAGGGTTCTCTGACTACGTTCGGGGGGGCATCGTTTCACAGGTCAAGATGCCCAAGAAGATAACCTTTGTAAGTGGTCTAATCCCGTTATCAGTTCTGTCTCATTGTTCTGTTTAAATCCTTGTCAGTCAGTTTTCTCTTTGCTCTGTAGAAATCCTTCAGCGCATCCTTGGCAGATCCTGAGTTTGTGCTAACAGACTTTGCTAAGTTTGACCGCCCTGGACAGCTACATCTGGGCTTCCAGGCACTGCACAGCTTCCAGAAGAAACACAGTAGGCTGCCTAAGCCTTGGTGCCAGGTACACATACACAGAAACAGGATAAACATGTCTAATAAACAAGTGAGTGCGTGTGGCTGGCGTGAGTGCGTGCATGTGGCTGGCGAGTGCGTTTCTTTGCGCGGCTGCCATGAGAGATATGGGAGCATGACATGTATGTTGAAATACATTTCACCAGTCGTTATTAGATCACTTGTATTGCTTTTTTAACCTGGTGGATACATTTCTGCAGAGCATATTGTTAGTGAACAGTCTACTTTTTCATCTGCAAATCATTTGACCAAAACAATTTAGGAAATCATTAAGCCAATAGCAATTCTATTTCAAACCTTCACATAAAAGAAGCGTTCAAAAAACAGTCACAAGTAGCCTAGGTTAGCAGTGGTTATCAACCTGCAATTTTGGACAGCTGAACTTGGGCCCACAATCCTGTTTATAATCTAATTATTTCATATTGTTTATTTATTTATTTATTAATCACGTTAACATGTCCTAGGCGGACGGTGAGGAGCTGATGTCCCTGGCTAAGGAGCTGAACTCCAGCCAGACGGGGTCAGCCAAGGTGGAGGAGCTAGATGACGAGCTCATTAAGAAACTAGCCTACATCTCGGCCGGCGACATCGCACCACTCAACGCTTTCATTGGTGGCTTGGCGGCACAGGAAGTCTTAAAGGTGAGCTGATGTCGGTCTTGCTTTCTTTGAACTGTCTGCCTGTCTCCTCTAAACAGTCTGTCTGTCTGCCTTCCCATGAACTGTCGTCCACACCTTTAGTATTAAGCAATTGAGCCATTGACAGAAGAATCAGAATTTACCCCGTAAGCGTTCCTGGCGCTTCCATTGACATTCTGTTTGTGTTTCAGGCGTGTACAGGCAAGTTCATGCCAGTCACACAGTGGCTGTATTTTGATGCTCTCGAGTGCCTACCTGAAGAGGGCACCACTGTGCCAACACAGGAGGACTGTGCCCCCGTGAGTACACACAACACACTGTAATTACAGTAACCAACACAGATGCACTGTATTTATTTACATCTACATGCACACCAGATATACACACTTTGTATTTACAGGACACGTAAACTAAATGACTTGTTTTTTTTACACAGGATACCTACAGTCATTATTTTTGTGCTGTAGTATTGTTATACACCAGCTATTCCCAAAGTGGGATAGGAAATAAATTGTGGTTCAACATGCATTTCAATATTGAAATGGACCTATACATTTAAGTGATATTTTCTTGTCTGAATAACCCAAGTTTCACTGGTGAAAATAATCACAAAACTATTGTCTGGATAAATAACATCAATTCAAAATTGTCACCCAACCAGAGAATCTTGTTTTTATTGAGTACTTCAGAAAAGACCATCAGTAGGCAAATCAAATTAAATAAACTGGACAAGTATGTAACGCTAAAGTACAATAAAGTAAGAAAAGGGAAGAATAACTATATACAGTTGTGGTCAAAAGTTTTGAATGGCACAATTACTAATTGTTAAAGTCTTCTGCCCTAGTGTTTATGATGGCAATTTGCATATACTCCAGAAACTCGTGAGTGATGAGATTTATTGCAATTAATTGCAATGTCCCTCTTTGCCATGAAAATGTACTTAATCCCCCCTAAAAAAATATTTCCAATGCATTTCAACCCTGCCACAAAAGGACCAGCTGCCATCATGTCAGTGATGTCTCGTTAACCCAGGTGAGAGTTGACGAGGACAAGGCTGGAGATCACTCTGTCATGCTGATTGAGTTAGAATAACAGACTGGAAGCTTTAAAAGGAGGGTGATGCTTGAAATCATTGTTCTTCCTCTGTCAACCATGGTTACCTGCAACGAAACACGTGCTGTCATTGCTTTGCTCAAAAAGGGCTTCACAGACAAGGAGTGAGATGCTAGTGAGATTGCACCTAAATCAACAATTTATCAGATTATCAAGAACTTCACGGAAAGAAGTTAAATTGTTGTGAAGAAGGCATTGGGTGCCCAAGAAAGTCCAGCAAGTACCAGGACCTTCTCCTAAAGTTGATTCAGCTGAGTGATCAGGGCACCACCAGTGCAGAGCTTACTCAGGAATGGCAGAAGGCAGGTGTTCGTGCATCTGCACGCACAAAGACTTTTGGAGGAAGGCCTGGTGTCAAGAAGGGCAGCAAAGAAGCCACAACTCTCCAAGAAAAACATCAGGGACCGACTGATAATCTGCAACAGGTACAGGGATTGGACTGCTGAGGACTGGGGTAAAATCATTTTCTTTGATGAATCCCCTTTCTTATTGTTTGGGCCAATCGTAAAACACTGTCCGGTGAGCGCTACTATCAGTCCTGTGTCAACAGTAAAGCATCCCGAGACCATTCATGTGTGGGGTTGCTTCTCAGCCAAGGGAGTGGGCTCACTCACAATTTTGCCTAAGAACACAGCCATGAATAAACAATGGTACTAACCTCTTCATCCCGTGGGCACCAGGTACTGGGTCCTGGCCGCATTTGTCATACACACTGGTTAATTACGGATTGGAAACATGCACAGAAACGGTCACGTTATATTCCACTGGAATGAAAAGGATATCATCTATATCATACCAGGTATGATTTGTTATAAAAAGTAGTATCTGGTTGACTGTCTTGTTGACGATCTGAATAAATTTAAAATATCCTATTAGCTAACCACACTGGCTTGAACCTGAGTGTCTATAGGTGTTCATACTGTTCCTATTCGCTAACAACACTGGCTTGAACCTGAGTGTCTACAGGTTTGGGAGATATCCAAACACGTACCCATTAAAACCCAATACTGCATTTTCTTCAGTTACGCACGGAACCATGGAATGGTTTATTTCAATGGGAACATAGATGGAGGTCTGGATGAAAATTTGAAACTAAGTCAAAACAGTTGTTTTGATGGAATGTACACAGTGATATTTTAGTGAAATTAAAGAGCTCATATTATGCTTATTTTCAGGTTCATGATTGTATTTAGAGATTGTACCAGAATAGGTTTACATGGTTTAAGTTTTTTGTACTGGACTTTGCTGCAGCTCCTCTTCACCCTGTGTTAATGTATGGAGTCCACGATTCGTCCGTGTTCTCCACAACGTGTTAATCATACTGTAGGACCCGCTTGACCTACACAACTGCTCAGTTTAGTACACTGCCCCATGTGGCTGTGGAGGTGTACTGTCAACTATAACATTTTAATTATGAAAGAAAACCATGACAAAATAATTATGAAAACATATATTTGCCGACCCAATTTTAATCTTCCGCGACCCACTGGTGTGTCGGGACCCAGACTTGGAAAAACATTGCCCTATTTTACTTGTAGTTTACTTAGGTGGAATTGAAACTTCCACAATTAATTCTGTGTTCTAGCTTCATGTAATCTGACACTAATACCCACAATAATAACTACACTTCAGGATACATCTCACGTGTTTCCTTCTTTCTTCAGGATACATCTCACGTGTTCTTTTTGATACCAAGATTGTTTATAGCCCTTGTAGTTTTGGAGATATCGTCAATTAAATTTGGGTATTCCTTTTTGGGGCAGGCGCTAAGACAAATGCCTAGGTATGAAGAGGGTAATCCTATAGTTGTTTCGTAAGGGTGGCTTCCCCAGTGATTTTGCTCACGCAACATCCCTGTATGTTTGTGATCGACGTGATCTCTTTGTTAGCTTTTTAGGTTTTGGAAATCATTGTGGACTGCATGTTTCTTTGCAGTGCTGTGAGTGACATCTATATTGGTATAATAACTGATGTTGATTAGGTTTGTTGTGCGATCAGGTGGTCACACTTATTTTGTGATTGTATAATTTCCCCGATTTAAGTTGTTTCTGGTATTGTTTTTCTCTCATTTCTCACTCTCAGAATAAGCATATTATTGATATGCATAGTGTGTAGTTATTTAATAGGCCTATGTTTTTATTAATCAATGGACAAGTCTGCATTTTTATCAAATGAGTTTTTTAAGTTGTAGTTGGGCAACTTCTGCCTCTTAAGCAAGCTTGTTGTTTGGAAATGGTTTGTAGATTTGGTTGATATGTCAGGCATTTTCCTGAATTTCTGGAGTGTTCTTTTTTGGCCCAGCCACATATAATCATGCCCAGCCAAACAGGAATTTCTTAGGAGTAATTGCAGCCAGGGAAGAACATTTGACTAATTCAGTTGTCTATGTTCTCCATGTCATTAAAGTTTACCTGCCCCATTTCAAAGCCAGCTTACTTCAGGTACATAATATACAGTTTGACAGGCCCGCAAAGTCTGAATTTCACACATGGTGTGGAGTAATAGTTAATCTGGCCAATAATATGATAAATTGTTTACAAAAAGGCGAAAGTTTTGCTTTGTAATATACTTATGCATATAAGTGGGTATGTGATCTACTGTGTTGTACTTTTATTTTATCGTACTTTAACGTTACATACTGAAAGTCTTCTCAAGTACTCAATAAAACAAATAATTAGTTTATCTGGTTCGGCAGGGCTTGACATTAAGGCTTGTCTGCTTGTCTGACAAGTAAAAAAAGTAGTCTGACAAGGAGCTCGTAGATTCACTTGGCCAAATGTGAAGTAAAATAAATTGTAATTTAACAAGTACATTGATTGAGCTAAACAAATTATTAAAATATTGGTGACTTTTTTAGCAAGAAATCGGTGTGTGTTTGTTTCACCGCGATTTTATCTAATGTTTTCAAACACCGTTTTGCTGCACAATGGTGGTCACATGACACACAGCTCTGTATTCACACTGCAAGTGCTCATTCACTGTTAATACTTCATCAAAAATGTAGTCTAAACTATATTATGTGGTATATTATGTGTATGCAATAAATCACAACCTTGATTGTTAATAATTCATTAAAAAAAGTAGTCTAAACTATGAACATAAAGGTTGTGATTTATTGCATATACATCAGGGTGGGAAATTTACTTTTTTCTTCACCAGCCACGGTGGCTGGTGGATGCCAAAATTTAACAGCCACTTTTTCCCAAATTCAAATACATAAGATAAAACACACTAGCATATTTTATATTGCTTCAACACATTAAATTCACTATTTATACATGTGAAGTTAATATAGGTCAATTACTAAAGAAACATTTAGTGAAGACAAGTCTGAGATTAATAATTTTTAGATTGACAAATTGTGCTAATCTGTTTGCTAATTGTATGTCCTACCATGTTTTAGTCAGCTACTTTTAAATCACTCATGCAACAGTAGGCAGTATCAACTTTGAGAGGGCAAACGTATTACAGGTGTAAGGGATTTAAAGCGAATGTGATACGATTAGGCTATATGTTATTTTTCGTGATCGAAAAGTAAAACAAGTTACCATTTCACGCACAAAGCACGGAATGTTAAGCGCTCATTGGTGAAAGTGGGTGGGGCTGTTCATTGAGCCTGAGTTTGATTGGATTCTGATAGACGGCATCTCGTTTGACCAGAGAATCTTGAACGCGCGCACACACATGCTACGGGAGGATGTCCAAGTTCTCAAATGCAAACTTAGTTGATTACCAACTGATTCTAACTCAACTATCTTACTTCGCCATCATATGGTTTCTTATTATATTTCATGTTGGTATCATGTTTGGTTTCACTGCTGAAGAAGCATCTGCTTGCATTTATGATGGGAGCTAATTAAACCAATGCTTGGATTATTTTATTAGTAATCCCAGATGTTTTCCAAACAGGTTATTATAAAACAAATTTACAAATGTAAAATGAAATGATGATTAAACAAATATTTTGCAATATGTTATAACAGTAAAGTAAAAGTAGTATTAGGACATCCAATACACTGATAAGCACAATTTGTCAATCATCTTAAACTCAATCGTCTCAGACTTGTCTTCACAACATGTCCCTTTTGTAATTTGCCTAATAAGACATATTAATAATGAATTTGATGTATTGAACAGTATAGAAAATGCTATTGCGTATTCTTTTATATATTTGAATTGGGAGAATTGGCTGGTTAAATTAGGCCATCCCCCAGCCAGTGGTTAAATTTATTTCCCACCCTGGTTACGAGTTTGAACCACAGAGGAGCTGTCATTGTCTGAATGATACTTATATCTGGTCTCACCACGGAGGAACTGTCGTTATGACTTCTGAATGATACTTGTATCTGATCTCTCCATTTGAATGATACTTGTATCTGATCTCACCACGGAGGAACTGTCGTTATGACTTCTGAATGATACTTGTATCTGATCTCTCCATTTGAATGATACTTATATCTGATCTCTCCACAGAGGAACTGTCGTTATGACGGACAGATAGCTGTGTTTGGCTCCAAGCTGCAGGACGAGCTGGCTAAACAGCGCTACTTCCTGGTTGGGGCTGGTGCTATTGGCTGTGAGCTCCTCAAGAACTTTGCCATGATTGGTTTGGCCAGCGGTGAGGGCGAGGTCATCGTGACGGACATGGACACCATTGAGAAGTCCAATCTTAACAGGCAGTTCCTCTTCAGGTGAAGCACCGGTTATACCAGGATGAACCCAATTGTCTTTGTTTAAACCTGCATGAAACCTAACCCATAGCTTCAGTCAGTTACCAAAATAATGTTTTCACCTTCTGCTTAGGCCTGGATGTGTAATATGCTGTTTGTATCTTTATCAAAGTATAATTAGTCATAACTCTGTTAGCCATGACGTTCCAAGTTTAATTGCTTGGTTATGAAGAGATTGTGCGCAAATCATGACAAAGCAAATGCACATGACAGTACACAGGCTTTGGGAACTGTTTTATCTTGATAGAGCCACTTACAGCCACTGGCCAAAATTGTAGACTGCATCTTTAACTTCTTGCTTTTATTTCACCCTGACTAGCTTTGCAGATGTAACTTTATTTTTGTTTAGGCCCTGGGACGTGACGAAGATGAAGAGTGAGACGGCAGCAGCAGCGGTAAAGCAGATGAACCCGTCTATCCGGATCACAGGCCATCAGAACAGGGTTGGGCCTGACACAGAACGCGTTTACGATGATGACTTCTTCGAGAGCCTTCATGGAGTTGCTAACGCACTGGACAATGTTGACGCACGTAAGTGCTACTGACTGTGTTGTATGGAGGTAGAGCAAACCAACATTTTATTTGTCCTGGAAACAGGCTCATTGAGACTTAAACTTATGCCACCCAGTCGCAGATTATTTTCTCACTGCTCATCCAACACTGAAGTCTTTAGTCAGATCATGTAATGGATGATTATGTTCACCAACTATACTTCCGCAATTGAATGTACAGCCGCCCGATCTTGACACAGGGAGTCACTGAAGAGCGATGTGGCAAGGTAGATAATCTGACTCATCGTTCCCAAATCCCGGGCAGCACTATGCCACTGCGGTACTTTGTGCAGGAGGGCCGGGGAAGATCAGAACCCATGGTCAGGCTCGAACCACTGACTATCATGACGTAGACTGTCCTGCAATGCAGTGACTTAACCCACTACGCCATGCCAAGAGCAGGTGGTTCTGCGCTAAGTAGTGCTCTCTAAAACAATGCATTCTCATGAGGTTCTTCAACTAAATAACCTTCTTATGTGTTGCATATCACTTGAGATAAGACTTGAGATGGAAGACGTGGTGTGACGACGTCTTCTCTAGTAGGCTCCACTGGTTCAGACTAAGTGTGTTGGGAAGCTCATATTTAACCCTGAATACACAGAGCTCGCTTCTGTTCAACAAGCCTCTGTATCATATAGAATGTACTGTTCCATCGGGTCTGGAAGTCTTGTTGAAGTCTCTTTATTGGCGTATTGAGCTGTAATTGAATATTTTAAAGGTGCGAGTAGGCCAAAATCGAATGTTTAAAGTGGCTGGCAATTCTATGCCCGACTGCTACAGCATCTGCCACACTACTGAGAGAAGCCCTTCAGACACGATGTGAGCCACACTACTGAGAGAAGCCCTTCAGACACTATGTGAGCCACACTACTGAGAGAAGCCCTTCAGACACGATTCGAGCCACACTACTGAGAGAAGCCCTTCAGACATGGCCAGCTGTAATGTGAGCCACACATGACAGGCTAGGGAGTCCCACGTCTTCCATGGCCTTGATCACATTTCTTGCATTGGCCCTGACCACAACGTGAACTGCACTTTTCTCGATTTGCCAGCCCTGTAACATTTCTTCCAAAGCACCTGCTATTGCATGTGCATTATGTGAGATGCGAAACTGTTTAGCATACAGCATTACGTGTTGGAGGTTAAAATCCTTATCGACCCATTGTGTAGTCAAGGCAAGGCAAGGCAAGTTTTTTTATATAGCACATTTCATACACAATGGCAATTCAATGTGCTTTACATAAACAGGAAAACACAAAAATTAAAAACAGATAAAATTAAAGCATTTTAAATAAAAGTGAAAAACAGTTAGAAAAATAGTACAGTTTAAGAAATAAAAGAGATTGAACGAACATATAAAATATAGTGCAATCAGTTCGGACTTAGCACAGAG
>JACXGM010010933.1:0-12423 GCA_016801145.1 Umbra pygmaea | reverse complement strand
AATAATACTTTAAAGTCTATCCTAAATGTGACTGGGAGCCAGTGTAGAGACTTAAGGACTGGTGTGATATGCTCATATTTCCTGGTTCTGCTTAGAATCCTGGCTGCAGCATTCTGTATGAGCTGTAGCTGTCTTATGGTTTTTTTGGGAAGACCAGTGAGGAGGCCATTACAATAATCCACCCTGCTAGTGATGAAAGCATGAACAAGTTTCTCTAAGTCTTGTCTGGAAACAAAGCATTTAATTCTTGAGATATTTTTAAGATGATAATATGCTGATTTAGTTATTGCTTTAACATGAGTACTGAAGCTAAGGTCTGACTCCAGAATCACACCAATATTCCGGACTTGATCTTTAGTTGTTTGACCCCTAGCATCAAGGTATGCGTTCACCTTGAGAACTTCATCTTTGTTTCCAAATGCAATGACTGCACTAAGTAGAGACATTGGACAGACACTAGAACTCCAAATGTCACACGTGAGGCTAAAACCTGTAACATCCTCTAAGCTCTGGATATATTTCTTCACAAAGGTGTGCACTTTTGGCCAGACAGTATTGGATATGATCACGAGTAGGAATAGCATATCTTGGTTCTAACACACAAAGGTGTCGAAACCCCATATTTTCAACAATTGAAAAAGATTCATCATCAAGACCAATTAATTTGGTCAGTGCTTCTGTTATTTTAAGTGCCTTTGAGTTGTCATGCAACATTTTCTCTCTTTCCAGTTTCTGTGGTAAAGTTTGTTGTGAGCTGCTGGCCTGTCTTTGGTTAGCATTTTGTAAACTGCTCATACTGAACTTTGCGGCGATTGTTCAGATGTTTTATCTAGGTATGCACCAAAATGAAAATTCTTGGCCGAAACAGAAAGAGGAAACCAAGGCCGAAAACCAAAACACTGAAAGAAATTGACATCACACATGTATACATCCAGTAATTGTGTGACGGACTGGGAAAACATTTTTAATTTCAATTTCATTGCGATTACCGACAGTTAACAAAAGAGATGATAAAATACTTTTATCAGTTTCAAGACAGGATATCTAGCTCATCCTGTAAAAATTGTTTTCACTCCAATTACAAATGTATAGCCTAATTTTTTTATATATATTAGCCTAATTCAGCAAGTTTAGTACAGTTGTGTGCTATCGTACATGTTTTATCCTCTACATTGGAGTTATGGAGAGCATTGCCAATGTGGAATTGGCTGTCAATTGATTTGTACAGTAAATGAATACTTGTGTAGTAATCTATTAATACAGCTAAATCAGCTGTTGGCATCAGTGATCATATTAATGACATTTAAACTGTCAACAAGCTAATCTCTTATCTATTCGTTGTTGCTTCAAATAGCAGTGCAAAGAAGGGCAAAATGTGAGGAGGCTACTGATCTCGGAATCAGAGATCCGAGATCGCTTCCAATTAAAGATGGATACAAGTTACAGGATATCCATTGCTGCTTAAAATCTAATCCTTCATGACATTACTGCAATGATGTTTATATTTTTATCATAGCCTATTCTCATAACTTGCCAGCTAAAACTGATAAGCACTTTGCGGCAGTGGCTCAACCCTCTTCTAAAAATGGGACTGTATTTTGATGTAGTGTTCATGATCACGGTGTGAATGTAAATATCAGTTTAAAATACAAGGCTAGATTAATAACTTTTAGCAAGTTAAATGCAGGCTGACTTCACTGATCAGTTGTTTGTGTCTGTCTGCTGTAGCACACGAGCAGGCGACGTAAGAAGCTTTCGATTTGACAAGGCTTAAAAATCTGGCTAGCTAACATGTCCAAAAACCACCGAAATTAACTGTTTTTCACAAGTAATCATGGTTATTTTGTATATTAGAATGAAGTAAGGGTGTAACCTATAAAAAATGTAAAAAATATAAATTCTGACAAGGAACACATTTTCGATCTTATTTGGCCTATAGCCAACAATGAGTGAATGCGACATCAGACGGGTTCTTTCTTCCAGTCCGCCACACAATTATACAATCTATGCTTCAGACAAGCACGTGTAGGACGAGCTTTCTGTTTGTGTCATCACAACATTTCGGCCGTATTGTTTTGGTAATAAAAGTATTTCGGCCGAAAACCGAAAATGCACTTTTGGGCCATTTTCAGCCGAAGATTTTCGGTAGCCGAATATTCGGTGCATCCCTAGTTTTATCATGTTGCTTGTATTCAAAGCATTACATTTTGAAATTCCTCTTGAGTTTATCAGTGCGGATCTTAGTCATAAGCACAGGTATCTCCTTGGGGTACTGGGCCTTTTCTTCAAGGACAAGTATGACTACTTGAACCCAGTATCGGGCCATCCCTGGATACAGTATGATGCTGAGGCTGTGGTGATGAGTTGTTCTGTGAGTCAGCACTGTTGGTTTAGAACACACCCGCTGTGTCATTCACTCATTACATCCGTCATGTCACTCGATCTCTCGGTTTATCCAAAGCCCATCTAGCAATAGACCATTGAACTCTGTCGTGCAAAAAAGAATTCCGGGAGTTTTTGTGATTTCCGGGTGTCAGTGAGCCGCTTTTAAAATGTGGGAGTTAATGTGCAGCTTTGCTTGACCGTCCAGCTGAATTAGTTTTATATCCTCTGTATTAGGCTTGGGTACCGAAACCCGGTTCCACTATGGGTTAGGGTTAGGGTCAACGTAAAAACACCATAAATATGTTTGCATACAATTTAAATCATGCTTTTAATATAGTTTCCTGAGAACGTCCTTTGGGAGGCCGTTCGAGATATGGTAGCGCAAAAGAATAAGTCAGGAGAGCACGTCGTATAGTCTTGCTGTCACGCTCAGTCCCAATGAATAACGAATGGAAGCAATCGCAGGTATGGCGGTTTTAGTCAAGATACTCAATATAACATACACAAGTCCAGAACTAGAACAAGACAAGGTACACCAGCGGATTAACCAACAAAATACAGGCCACAAATGATCTGGTTATATACTCTCTTAATTACAATAGGCAACAGCTGCGTAACGGAACACTGGTGTCTATAATGAAACATAGAGAAGGCTAGAGGTCCACTTACCCTCCTCTAACCAATAACATATAAGGTACTACCGCTGAACAATATTACCTAGGCTTGACACTAATGAAATCTTAGTATTCTGGTGACTGAGAGAGCCGGAAGGTCCTCGAAGATGGTGTGGGTGTCTGACACTTGCCAGAGAAGGCATATATAGTCATTTTTCTGCAAAAGAACTGCTAAAGTTTGAAGCTGGTTTAGTTAGCATACCAACTCAACATTTATTTTGTTGTTACTTGTTAATAGTGTAACTGTTATTTATTATTAAATTATTATAATTGTGTGTTAGGTGGCTTAGGTTTAATTATTATATATTTAAGTAATTTGAAACAGTAATACAGGTCCTTCTCAAGAAATTAGCATATTGTGATAAAGTTCATTATTTTCCATAATGTAATGATAAAAATTAAACTTTCATATATTTTAGATTCATTGCACACCAACTGAAATATTTCAGCTCATTTATTGTTTTAATACTGATAATTTTGGCATACAGCTCATGAAAACCCAAAATTCCTATCTCAAAGAATTAGCATATCATGAAAAGGGTCTCTAAACAAGCTATTAACCTAATCATCTGAATCAACAAATTAACTCTAAACACATGCAAAAGATTCCTGAGGCTTTTAAAAACTCTGAGCCTGTTTCATTACTCAAAATCGCAATCGTGGGTAAGACTGCCGACCTGACTGCTGTCCAGAAGGCCATCATTGACACCCTCAAGCAAGAGGGTAAGACACAGAAAGAAATTTCTGAACAAATAGGCTGTTCCCAGAGTGCTGTATCAAGGCACCTCAGTGGGAAGTCTGTGGGAAGGAAAAAGTGTGGCAAAAAACGCTGCACAACGACAAGAGGTACAAACATCCAGAGCCACGGTGCACAGGTGTGTGCAGGAAATGGGCTACAGGTGCCGCATTCCCCAGGTCAAGCCACTTTTGAACCAGAAACAGCGCCAGAAGTGCCTGACCTAGGCTACAGAGAAGCAGCACAACAAATTGTGCATGTCATTCGGAAATCAAGGTGCCAGAGTCTGGAGGAAGATTGGGGAGAAGGAAATGCCAAAATGCCTGAAGTCCAGTGTCAAGTACCCACAGTCAGTGATGGTCTGGGGTGCCATGTCAGCTGCTAATGTTGGTCCACTGTGTTTTATCAAGGGCAGGGACAATGCAGCTAGCTATCAGGAGATTTTGGAGCATTTCATGGAGATGAAGATTTAATTTTTCAGCACGACCTGGCACCTGCTCACAGTGCCAAAACCACTGGTAAATGGTTTACTGACCATGGTATTACTGTGCTCAATTGACCTGCCAACTCTCCTGACCTGAACCCCATAGAGAATCTGTGGGATATTGTGAAGAGGAAGTTGAGAGACGCAAGACCCAACACTCTGGATGAGCTTAAGGCCGCTATCGAAGTATCCTGGGCCTCCATCACACCTCGGCAGTGCCACAGGCTGATTGCCTCCATGCCACGCCGCATTGAAGCAGTCATTTCTGCAAAAGGATTCCCCACCAAGTATTGAGTGCATAACTGAACATAATTATTTGAAGGTTGACTTTTTCTTTTCTTTTTTTGTATTACAAACACTACTTTTATTGGTCAGATGAAATATGCTAATTCTTTGAGATTTGAGGAATTTTGGGTTTTCATGAGCTGTATGCCAAAATCATCAGTATTAAAACAAGAAATGACCTGAAATATTTCAGTTGATATGCAATGAATCTAAAATATGAAAGTTTAATTTTTATCATTACATTATGGAAAATACTGATCTTTATCACAATATGCTAATTTTTTTAGAAGGACCTGTATATTGTTAAATTTAAATAATGTTCTATAAAAAACTCTAAGAGCCTTTCTTTAATGTTATTTTTTCAGTTTTTCAAGAATCTGTTTAGGAATCATTTTAAAAGTACCGGTTCGGCATCGGAATCATTAAAATCCAAACGATACCCAACCCTTCTCTGTATACTCTTGTTTAAACATACTTTCTACATGTAAAAGTGAAATCTGAAATATACGTATTAGAAACAATCGTACCATCTAAAGCAAAGTTGGTTAGTTTGTGGTACAGAATGAGAAATATGTCGTTAGGAGGAAAAAGTACCACTTCAATGTTAAATTGGCGATGACATCATGCTGCCAAACTGTTCATTTATATCTGACCACTTGTGCCACTGAAGCTGGCAGCACACCATTTCATTAGTGAGCAGAATGCTTGAAGATGTGCTGATTGCAATGTTGTCCTGTTTGACATGCAAAATGACAATGTTTAAAAATCATTACTTGTTGAATAAGCAGAGTCCATCAAGCAGCTTAATTACTGCCTTCAATTACAACTAAGTAAATCAAAAATAAATTGCAGGTTAGACGCATGTCGTAGGGAGTTGAAACAACCTGGCCATGCGTCTTCCTTTGCACCAGCGCTCAACATTGGTGGCTTCCTGCCACCTACACTACAAGCCCTTTTCATTGGTGGCTTCCTGCCACCTACACTACAAGCCCTTTTCATTGGTGGCTTCCTGCCACCTACACTACAAGCCCTTTTCATTGGTGGCTTCCTGCCACCTACACTACAAGCCCTTTTCATTGGTGGCTTCCTGCCACCAACACTACAAGCCTTTTTCATTGGTGGCTTCCTGCCACCTACACTACAAGCCCTTTTCATTGGTGGCTTCCTGCCACCTACACTACAAGCCCTTTTCATTGGTGGCTTCCTGCCACCAACACTACAAGCCCTTTTCATTGGTGGCTTCCTGCCACCTACACTACAAGCCCTTTTCATTGGTGGCTACCTGCCACCTACACTACAAGCCCTTTTGTTCAAACAGCCGGTCATTAACCTAACGCCCCTCATCAATTTGTCTTGTCATTAGGCAAACTGGATTTTACAGCTGCCTCCTTACACTGGTATCCTTACACTGTGACAGCTGTATTCTTTTGTTAATACTGTGCATTGACATCAATTCATCCTCGAAGTGCCACTCGGAGTGCCACTTCCATGGACAAAAACTCTATTTGATCGTCCGTCTATGACTTTTGGACAGGTTATTCAGATCACTAAATCAAACGACATACCTGGTTTGAATTAGACCACATTTAAAATGTAAATGTCTAGTTGTCCTTATTCTTTAGGTATGTTTTTGCAGGGCGGTATCTGTAGGCATGTGAATGTCTAGTTGTCTTTATTCTTTAGGTATGTTTTTGCAGGGCGGTATCTGTAGGCATGTGAATGTCTAGTTGTCTTTATTCTTTAGGTATGTTTTTGCAGGCCGGTATCTGTAGGCATGTAAATGTCTAGTTGTCTTTATTCTTTAGGTATGTTTTTGCAGGGCGGTATCTGTAGGCATGTGAATGTCTAGTTGTCTTTATTCTTTAGGTATGTTTTTGCAGGGCGGTATCTGTAGGCATGTAAATGTCTAGTTGTCCTTATTCTTTAGGTATGTTTTTGCAGGGCGGTATCTGTAGGCATGTGAATGTCTAGTTGTCTTTATTCTTTAGGTATGTTTTTGCAGGGCGGTATCTGTAGGCATGTGAATGTCTAGTTGTCCTTATTCTTTAGGTATGTTTTTGCAGGGCGGTATCTGTAGGCATGTGAATGTCTAGTTGTCCTTATTCTTTAGGTATGTTTTTGCAGAGCGGTATCTGTAGGCATGTGAATGTCTAGTTGTCCTTATTCTTTAGGTATGTTTTTGCAGAGCGGTATCTGTAGGCATGTAAATGTCTAGTTGTCTTTATTCTTTAGGTATGTTTTTGCAGGGCGGTATCTGTAGGCATGTAAATGTCTAGTTGTCCTTATTCTTTAGGTATGTTTTTGCAGGGCGGTATCTGTAGGCATGTAAATGTCTAGTTGTCCTTATTCTTTAGGTATGTTTTTGCAGAGCGGTATCTGTAGGCACACTTGAATCTTTCAGGATCAGAATCTGGACCGGTAAGGTGGACTCGTTTTGTTTGAGCAAAACATTTAACCCTAAGTGCTCCCAGTTAATTGATATCAATAGCAATTGGTTCTTAGTCAATGTGCCTGGAAAGTAGCCTGGAAAAATCCAGACCCAAAACCTGAATGGTTTAGGGTCTGGGATCTAGTAATGAAAATGACCCAGCTCGAGGGGCGGCACCAAGCGTGCATTTGAAAATCTCACTGTACGCAATTGGATAACACTACGACCAATCACCAGTGGGTTTTCACTCACCCTATGGCGGAGCTAACTGGCAGATTAAACCCTTGCCGTATCCGGTCTGCAAAACAGCAGAAACGTCCTTCATAAAAAGTAACGATTCGAGCGCCTTCTTCTGTTCCTCTTTTAGACAAAAAGCCAAGTCTAAGTCATTGATTGTAGCGGCCAAAACAGTTTCAAACAACTGGTGTGGATCCATAGCGATCTTACAATGTTTACTAATGACTTGAGGTCGCACTCGCAGAGCTGTCGTCATCTGTTTAACACGCCTCTGGCCCGCCTATATCAGATACACCAATGTGATTGGTGCAGCTCGGCTACAAGGGCATAGTTAATGAGCAGCAGTACTCGGTGCCAGAGTAACTTGCTGAGCAAATTCAAATTGTTCTCTTGTGAGTACTCTGGCTTTCCAGGGTACCTGGAAAGATAACATCCAATTAAAACAATAATTTTGTGGCAGACTGGGTGCAGAGTAGCGATTAGGCTGGAGTCCAATCAGTAGACATCCTTTGTTTTTCCGGTCTGCCGTTTCTTTAAATCCCTCTCCTTTCTCCTCATCTGTAGGTATGTACATGGACAGGCGCTGTGTTTACTACCGTAAGCCCCTGCTGGAGTCAGGGACTCTGGGTACCAAGGGAAATGTGCAGGTGGTTATCCCCTTCCTTACAGAGTCGTACAGCTCCTCTCAGGACCCACCAGAGAAATCCATCCCCATCTGCACGCTGAAGAACTTCCCCAACGCAATCGAACACACACTCCAGGTAACACTGTCTCCCCCGCTCTGTCTACGTCTGACCCTGTTGCTCTGTCTACGTCTGACCCCGCTGCTCTCTGTCTCTTCCAGTGGGCGCGTGATGAGTTTGAGGGTTTGTTTAAGCAGCCGGCAGAGAACGCCATGCAGTATCTCACGTAAGTCAACGGACTCCCCACTATATTTAATGTTTCACTTGGTGAGCTTTTTATTACAGTTTGTGTATGTGACTGGGTTAAGTTGGAGGCTGTTCATTAGTTGGTGTATGTGACTGGGTTAAGTTGGAGGCTGTTTGTTACAGTTTGAAGAGGACTGGCCACCCCCTTGAGTCTGGCATCTCTCTAGGTTTCTTCCCAGGTCCCTCCTACTAGGGAGTTTTTCCTAGCCACTGTGCATCACTTGTGTTGCTTGTTTTTAGAGGGTCTCGGGCCGGGTGTCTGTCAAAGCACTTTGTGACAGCTGCTGCTGTAAAAAGGGCTTTATAAATAAATTTGATGAGAATCATTTTATTCATTTCTTGTGCCAGTTACAATGTGTTCCTGTTAGTGAAATTCTTAGTTCCTCTAGCGATGCCACAGTAGACCAGCTGAAGGTAACATTTAGTTGTACCCACATTGGTGTTATGTTGATTAGAGATCCTAAGTTCCTGGAGCGAACGCTAAAGCTGCCAGGAGCTCAGCCCCTGGAGGTGTTAGAAGCTGTCTACAAGAGCCTGGTGACTGATTGCCCCAGCAGCTGGGCTGACTGTGTGACCTGGGCACGCCACCACTGGCAGTGCCAGTACAGCAACAACATTCGCCAGCTCCTGCACAACTTCCCCCCCGATCAGGTATAAGGGACACATTTGTCTTGTACGCACACACTCAGTCTAGTCAAACTTTCACAAACTAGAGCTCAGGTAGATTGAATAATGTTTTGACAAATATACTATTGTTCTTTCACCCCCCTAGCTGACAAGCTCTGGTGCCCCCTTCTGGTCCGGTCCCAAAAGATGTCCTCACCCTCTGGAGTTCAGCACCAGCAATGTAAGTTGCTGTCATATGTGTGTGTGTGTGTGTGTGTATATATGTATATATCTCCTGACTGTCGTGCAGCTGAACAACTTCTCCAGGCCCTACATGTGAGCAGTCTTTTTGATTCTAGTGATCTTGACGAACATCGCCCTTTCTCCAAATGATCGTGCTTGGCTTAAATGATGTGTTCTTTTTTGTCAAGCAATTGCATTCTGACAGATCAGTGCTGTTACAGCGTCTTCATTGATGGGGGCTTATTGCATTCTGACAGATCAGTGCTGTTACAGCGTCTTCATTGATGGGGGCTTATTGCATTCTGACAGATCAGTGCTGTTACAGCGTCTTCATTGATGGGGGCTTATTGCATTCTGACAGATCAGTGCTGTTACAGCGTCTTCATTGATGGGGACTTATTGCATTCTGACAGATCAGTGCTGTTACAGCGTCTTCATTGATGGGGGCTTATTGCATTCTGACAGATCAGTGCTGTTACAGCGTCTTCATTGATGGGGGCTTATTGCATTCTGACAGATCAGTGCTATTACAGCGTCTTCATTGATGGGGGCTTATTGCATTCTGACAGATCAGTGCTGTTACAGCGTCTTCATTGATGGGGACTTATTGCATTCTGACAGATCAGTGCTGTTACAGCGTCTTCATTGATGGGGACTTATGTTATCAAGGCCCTGGCTTAGAGGTTGAGCTGTGCTGCTTTGCTGGTAATCTGTCAAAGGCTTTTAACAGTTCATCACTCAATCATGCAGGGAAAGTTATTTTCAATCTGCATGGACAATAAAACAAATCCTAAACGATTGAACCCAGAGAATGTGTAACTGAGGGTTGCACACGCAGGGGCACGCAGGGTTTGATAGTCCACATTGTTCACCATTCAAAAGCAAGTGGTTTTGAATTTTGTTCAGGATTCCAAGTTAACGTAATGCTTTAGTTTTTAATTATCTTGTTTGAAGATCGTGTCTTTCACACAAATAAACCCTGGTCGAGAGAGCTGCCTGAGAGACAAATCAATTACCTATTTTTAGATACAGTGCCTATAGAAAATCATCATACCCTGTCCATCCTTACCTTTTGTAACGTTACACCCTGGAAATTAAAATATATTAAATCTACCTTTTGCCAGCTGTATTTACACATTATAACCCTCAACGTCAAAGTGGAAAAAACATTGACAAAAATTCGGAACAATTAATAAAATGTAATTGGTGAAGTACCTGGTTTGGATAAGTGATCAGCCCCTTAGTGTAACCATTATAAACTTGCTCAGGTACAACCAGTCACTTCCCAGAACACACACCATGCTAATGGCCTCCACCTGTCATTAATTGCAGCGCTTTAACTACTTCATAAGAACCAGCTCATCCATGATGACTCTATTACTAGTAGTGCATGGCAACACGAAGAATACACCATGGCTGGAAAGGTGCTTTCGCAAGGGCTGTACGACCAAGTTGTGGAAAGGCACAATTTGGAAGAAAAATACTAAAATATAGTACCGTTCAGAGCATTATTAAGAAGTAGAAAATGTTTGGCACCACCAACACCTTGCGTAGATCGGTCTGTCCCTCCAAACTGGATGACCGAACCAGGAGGACATTGATCAAGGAAGCTACCAAGAAGCCAATGGCAACTTTGAAGGACTAACTAATCCTTTGGCCGAGATTGTCACATGCACATACTGACCAATCTCATAAGCTTTACACAAAGTTGGCCTGTATGGCAGGGTAAGGAAGCCTCTTCTGAAAAAGGGCCACATGGAGTCTTTTGCATTTTGCACTTAGAATATTTGAATGCCAAGTGGCAGGATGTTTGTTTTTTGGTCAGATGAGACTAAGATCGAAACATACACCATGCCTACTATGAAGCATGGTGGAGGCAACATTATGTTGTGGGGGTGATGCTCTTCAGCGGGTACTGGGCAGTTTGTCAGGATTAAGGGAAAATGGATGCTGCTAAGGACACCCAAATTCTTGAGGAATACCTGCAGCTATTTGCTAGACAGCTGAAGATGGGCAGGTGGTTCACCTTCCAGCACAATGAGCCTAAACTACAAAGTGGCTTAAGGATCGGAAGGTGAATGTCCTTGAGTGGCCAAGTCAAAGCCCTGACCTAAATCCAATTAGAAAATCTGTGGATAAATTTGACAGCAGTCAGTTGCTGCTCACCATGAAATTTGAGTGAACTCGAACAAGGAAAAATGGGAAATATTCCATAATGTGGGTTTTCAAAGCTAATAGAGCCATCCAAACAGACTGGATGTAATTAAAGCAAAAGGTGGTGTCAAATTCACGTTTCCAATTCTGTTATTTTAGGTAATTTTTGCAATTCTGAACTGTTGCTTTCTTAGGTTACAACAACAGATTTTTAATAGGTTTTGATTTCGGGCTGCAAGACAGTGACTTTGAAAGGGGTATGGTTTTTTATAGGCACTATGTCATTGTTACTCTTTAAACTTGACTTGTAGTTACCTATGATACATTTAAAATGTATTATGAATTAACTTTTAATTTAAGAGCGGAACACTGACGTTTTGTCTGTTCCTAAATCGTTTGAAGTCCTTTTTTGACAGTCTGTAACACCAGTCAACTCTCTCGAACAGGGTTAGTAAGAGTGCCTCGTCAATTGGAGACAACGGGTCTGTGCAGATCAATGCTTTTTATACATCATTGTGAAATAATGATAATTAAAAATGAATGTTCTTAAGAAAATATCAATCTTAAACCCTAACTTTAATTTTATTTTCATGTACCAAAAGCAATTAGGCTTTCAGATTTTGGTGTTTCCTTTGTGAAAGATTTTTTTGTTTTTCAAGCATATTATCATTTATTCAAACGCATTCATCTGCACAGACCCTTAGTCTCCAAAGGCACTCGCGCTAGCTCTACCCTGTTCTCGCTAAGACTTGACTGGTGAGCAGACGTCAAATAAGTACTTAAAACGATTTAGGAACATGGACAAATTATAGAATTTTGCCGGTGTTCCCCCTTAAGTGTGTTTTTTAAACTGATTCTTTTGTTTGTTTTTCAGCATGTTTAATGTTTTTTTCTATTCATAATCCTCTTAAATGTTTTGATACATTTGCATCACAGTAAAGGAGACCTTTGTTAAAGTCGAGTTCTGTTTAAATACGTTAATAAAGTGATGTCAGCAGCTAACCTGTTAATGTTAAACCCCTCTGTTCCAGGACCTTCATATGGACTATGTGATGTCAGCAGCTAACCTGTTTGCGCAGTCGTATGGCCTGCAGGGTTCTACGGACCGTGTGGCCCTGGCAAAGATCCTCGACAGCTTATCGGTGCCAACATTTATCCCCAGGTCAGGGGTTAAGATCCATGTCTCTGACCAGGAGCTGCAGAGCGCCAACGCCTCAGTCGGTACGGCCCAGTTTACTCAGTGCGTAGTGCCAAGGCCTCAG
>JACXGM010010932.1:0-25697 GCA_016801145.1 Umbra pygmaea | reverse complement strand
TACTATACTGTGATGCTTCACATAATTATGAAACCTTTCTATGTCAATGACTCCACCAATTTTAAATTAAAGATAAATATTTTTGCTAAAATAATTATCATATTATTAATTGACTGACTATTACCTTTTAAGTCTCCAAGTATTGCTATTTGTATCGATAAATATTGATTTTTTTCATCCATTCTTGTACCTTTGACCAAAAACATGCTACATATGGACAGTACCAAAAAAGATGATCAATTGACTCTGTTTCCTCAGAGCAAAATCTGAAGAGTTGGGAAGATTGTATACCCCACTTATATAGGTTTCTATTTGTTGACAGTATTTGGTATAATAATTTGAATTGAAATATTCTAAGTTTTGCGTCTGGTGTTGTTTTACGTATTAATCCAAAAGCGATATGCCACGGGATTGTAACATCAAAAATTTCTTCCCAGCTATTTTGTAATTTATATGGAACAGCAACCAGTTTTTTTGTTTTTAGATGGAATTGGTATATTTCTTTATCTGTATTTTCTTCATCCATTTGTGATCTTTGATCCATGGTTGACAGACAAGGTCAGACCTTTTCCCTTCTTGAAATTTCTTCTTCCAAGTATATGGTATTGCTGCAGTTAGTTGATTGTATTTTTGAAGGGAGCAAACATCTCCATATGTTTTTGTTAACTGTATGTATGGCATCACTCCACCGGCTTCATTTATAATGTCATTTACAAACATTATTCCTTTTCCAAACATCTTGTCAAAGTATACAGGCTTTTTAGTATCTGAGAATTTAGCCACAATAATTGTAAAATTTGGTCTCTATTTTCAGGTGGATAAAATTGAAATTGCAACCAACTTTTCATGGCTTGTTTGAAAAATATCAACATCTTAGAAATGGTTTTCTTTTCCAATATCCTAAAATGGTCAGTTGTAATTTGTAGAAATGGACACCCGATTCTAGTAATTCTTTAAGGAAAGCTAAAACATGTTGCCCATAACAAGGGTTGAAGTGAACTTACAGGATGGTGGCTGTCCAGGAACAGGGTTGGCCAGCCCTGGTCTATGGATTGCAGAATGTCTGGCTCAGAACTACACAAATCAATTTCAAAGTTCTGCAAATGATCTAAAGTAATGTTGACATATTAAAACATAAAATAAATAGTATTTATATTTTGGGAAAATTCATCTTCAGTTTGGGACAGTTAGAATTAGAATTGGAGGAAAAACAAAACGAGTGATTACAGATTATTCCACCTCATGCTTATGGCTGAGGGTCTACACTGGTAAAAACCTTAAACAGATCTGGTGACAGACTTTGATCAGTTAAGGCCCAGACGCTACTCTCTTATGGACTAAACAAATAGGAGACAACAGCAACAGAAGGTAAGAAGATGTGAATAACCTTCTAATATAAAGAGCAAATAATCACAGACAGCAACCTGATGCTATTTGATGAATTGTACTATAGTTAATTTTTTTTTAGCTTTTTCAAAGCATATGGATGTTACATTAGAAGCAATTAGGTATTATCAGGCTGGACATAATGTTGGAATGTCTGAGGGATAGCACTGAATGCTGGTTTCATTGTGTGCTGTTGGACCTGTGAACTCAGTGACAGTGTGTGCAGTGCCCCATAGAAAGGAGAGACTTGGACTTAAGGTAGTACAATCTGAAAGAATTGCACTGTATGGTCATGTATGCATGTGGTGTTACAATCTAAGTATGCACAATATGCACTTACGTATTCAGGCCTATTGGTCTATGAAAAGGAAATAGAGCTCTGATAGATACACACAGGGAGGCTAAATTTAATTTGACCATGCCCCTGACCCCGAGTTGGGTACAAATCTATTGGTCCTTCATTAACTCCAATATAATCACATTATTGTGTGATCCTAAATAAACTTTGGGCACTTTATTTGATTTAATGGTTATCAAAACAACAGTCACAGACTCACAGTTTTTGCAATAAAAGCAATAATACTTCTGTCAATATTAAGAATTTATTGTTGTCTTGTCTTTCCACCAAATAATAGAAAAGTATCGATAATGGTACTGATAAAGACTCGGATCATTAAGCAGTCTCGATAATGGTATCAATATCAATAAAAATGAACGATCCCCATCCCTAGCGATGAATTAAATCTACGCTCATTTTGACCAGGTGTGACATTTTCATGAATCACTCTTTTCAATGACTGTAAGTCTCTTCTTCAATGACTGTAAGTCTCTTCTGAGCTATTTACTGAGAAGGTTTTGTGAATGAGGGTCATTGTTTTTCAGAATGCAATGTGTTATTTTTCTGAATCTATTTATTTGTGACATTCCACTAAGAGCATTAGAACATGTCTATTACAGCATTAATCAACACAGTCACTCTCTCCAAACCCTAATCCATCAGCTTTCTCTCCTCTCTCCCATCTTTATCCACAGAGGTCATCCCCACGGACAAGGTGGAGGTGGGCTTCAAGGATCTGGATGCTGCCATCTTGGTTGGCTCGATGCCCCGGAAGGAGGGCATGGAGAGGAAGGACCTCCTTAAGGCCAATGTGGCGATCTTTAAGACCCAGGGTGCTGCCCTGGAGAAGTATGCTAAAAAGACAGTCAAGGTGAATGTCTGACTCAGCATGTTTTTAGGCCACTGCCACAACACAGCAGCAGTACCAGCAGCCTAGAGAGAGAGGGAGGGACATACACTAAACAGCACAACAAAGACAGCTCCCAATTCTACCTTTACAAAAAGACATGTAAAACAGATTTTTAATGCCATTTCTAATGATATTGAAGGGGCATGCTGGCACAACAGGGGGTGTGAAAGCAGGGATAAAAGGTGTTGTCCATGACCAATGTTCAAGATTTTGCTCTTTGCTAGGTATGGCGCATGCTGATACAGCTGTAGCTAGCTAGTAGTCTTTTCTAACTGAAATCATTTCATGTCAGTGACTTCTTACCCATAATCGTCAGTGATAAATTGTAATTCAAGCTACTCTGAACGAACATACATACAATTACTTTCTTGTTATCTATATAATTTATGTTTATATGACAACAACACATTCTGCAGCGCCATTGGTTGCGCTTTGGGAGGTCAGTGTCGGCAGAGGTCAAAGGGGACATCGCTAGGTTTGAAGCAATCGCCTGCCCCATACAAAATGAATGGCACAGCCGGCAAAAGTGCACATGTACTGTTGGTCTCCTGAGCAGGAATTGAATGCAGAATTAGTCGTTCTATGAATTGAGGGTATACGCCAGTGAGCAGATTACATTAAAAACAATAGACGGCCTTCTTGGACGCTGTGTCCAGTTAAGTCCATGTTCGAGACCAGTGGCTCGCAACTCTGCTGTGTCACTTCAGCCAGTCTGGCTTTGAACAGTGCAAAAAGGAAATTCATATCCTCAGATAATCCCCCTTCCAACATTTCTCATTGGTTGTGTCACAGGTCTATGTTTAAGCATTTTTATTAAAATGCGATGGAAACTCCTTTTTTTTTAAATCGGGCGCCTGGAAATTAAATTGCAGAAGTGTAGTTGGTGAGTGTAATCATCCCACGCATGAGCTGACTAAAGGCTTACGTGTTGGATGAGCAGTGTGAAAAGAATCAGCCGGCTCAGCGATTATGTGGTTTGGTGAGCCATGTGAGCGCCCCTCACCATCTTGCATCTGTCCAAGGAGCTGCAAAGCTGCCAATGAGGCAGGGTCAATGGAAATTGGACAAGATCAATTGGGAGGGGAGAACAACAATTTGGGGAAAATAAAACGGCAATACTTTTTTAAGAAAGAAAATACTGGATTTTGCCAAAAACTGTCAATACATTTACCTTTATCATTTTGCAGACTCTTATCTAGAGTGACCTACAGTAAATATAGAGACATCTACCTGGTGCCAAAACTCTACATGCAGAAATCCCTTTAAATCGAGCTAATCCTTGACCCTTTCTATGGACATGGATGTGTTCAGTGCAATTTATCTATTTTATATTGATTTATAGAGGCCTTTCAGAACGTATCATTTGTCTCCGTGTATCTTAGGTCTATTCCTGCACTTTGATGTACCAGCTCTGCTTGCCTGACGTATGGGCTTTTAGATTGTATCACTGTATGCGACTAATACCACAATCTAAAAATAAACTCTGATATTGAGCTGGTCTTGCGTCTGTAACTCAGTCATCTAATATTCCCTTTTGTTGTACTGCATCTTGTGTGGCCTTGTGTGTTTTCTCACTGTCTCTCTCTTGTTTTTTTTCCCTCAGGTCTTGGTGGTGGGAAACCCTGCTAACACCAACTGTCTCATTGCTTCCAAGTCAGCCCCCTCCATCCCCAAGGAGAACTTCTCATGCTTGACCCGTCTGGACCACAACAGGGCCCGTTCCCAGGTAGGCCAACCATTCCTGGTCACTTGGTATATGGACCCCTAAATAAACATCTAAATTTTAATTTAGGTCAAGCAATATGCTAGATGTGTTCCTTCAATCCCTGAAGTTCAGGGGGTGAAGGTGATAGACGTTTATTTGGAATTGGTCCAAGATCTGAGTAGGCATACTGATGATCTTGTGAATTGTCAAAACCCATCTCTGTCTATACTTCCAGGTAGCGATGCGTTGTGAAGTGCCCGCAGATGCCGTCAAGAACGTCATCATCTGGGGCAACCACTCGTCAACCCAGTACCCTGACGTGCACCACGCTGTGGTCAAGCTTAGCAGCAACGAGGTGCCGGCATTTGATGCCGTGAACGATGACAGTTGGCTCAAAGGAGATTTCATCTCTGTGAGTGGACCAGCTTACACTCTCCTCAGGAGCCCAGTTTCTTGCCGGTTACTTTTAGCACAAATGTTTCTAATGACAAAAGTGGATGTCATTAACATACTGTTGTTAATATCACAATAATATTATAAAACAGTCGTTCCCAAACGCGTTGCCTTGCTCCCCACTTTTTCATTGTAGTAAATGCTTCGGCCTATAGACATACAAATTTATTTGCATTTTAAATAGTTTATACATATTTTTTAACCATGTACAGTATATTGGGTAAATAAACTTGTAAATACCAGACATTTTTATTCAGAAATCAAAATCTGTTTCTATGCATAGAATTAATAACATGGATGAGCCTGATACTGGTAACACAGCTACATAAACACACACATCATGTGGCATTTAAATCTGAGTGTGTAATAATGATTATTCACAGAAACAAAAATGCACAGGCACAGCTCTTGATGTTATTTCCTTTCGAATTAGAATGTCTACGGTGCTGACAACTGTATATCGCTGCAGACACAGGGAAAACATCATATGGCTGGGCCGAATGTAATTCTATGACTAGATATTTCATAGAAAATGTGTCGTAAGAATGGCAACTATTAGCCAACTAGCAAGCTTGATTTACTAGCAGGATTAGCATTTGATTTGTGCCCTCCAGGCAAAGCCTCACCCCACACTTTGAGTCACTGGTATAAAACAAATGGGTATAATTTCTACTTTTACACAACTTTCCAGCAGTCGCAGCATCTGCGGTGGATGAGTATCCAGGCTAGTCTTGTGTAGGCTTGGTCCTGTAGTCATTCTGCCAACCATCCTTCAACCTTAATCTGTCCTGTACAGACGGTGCAGCTGCGTGGAGCCGCCGTCATCAAAGCCAGGAAGCTCTCCAGTGCCATGTCTGCCGCCAAGGCCATCTGTGACCACATGAGGGACTGGTGGTTCGGCACTCTTGATGTAAGCTGTGTGTTTGGAAAGCGAGGTAGAATGGGGGTCCTACAGCAAATACCTTTTCTGTCCATCTACCCCCTATGGTAGACTAGCTGAACCTACTGTATACAGTTGTATGCAAATGTTTAGGCACCCCTGACAATTTCCATGATTTTAATTTATAAGTGGGTGTTTGGATCAGCAATTTTATTTTGATCTATCAAATAACTGGATGACACAGTAATATTTAAGTATTGAAATTAGGTTAATTGTTTAACAGAGAATGTGCAATATGCATCAAAATGAAATTAAACAGGTGCATAAATTTGGGCACCTTTGTCATTTTGTTGATTTGAATACCTGTAACTACCTAGCACTGATTAATTGGAACACAATTGGTTTGGTGAGCTCATAAAGCCAATTGCAAGTTGTTGTTTTCTTTGACTCTCCTCTGGGGAGTAGCAACATGGTTTAGGGGAAGAATACAAAAATCTATTGCAGAGATTTAAGCTGTCATTGTCCACTGTGAGAACATTGGGAGGAAATGGAAGACCACAGGCACAGTTCTTGTACTTTTTCACATACATGTAGCAATATTCAATTTTCTGCTTTTAACCCTTCCCTCAAGGGAGCAATGGGCAGCCATTTACATCGCCTGGGGACCAACTCCAGATGTAATCCAGTGCTTTCATCAGTGGCACTGACTGGAGAACCTAACCTGCGTGTTTTTGGTGGTGGGGGAAACCGGAACACCTGGAGGAAACCCACGCAGACACGGGGAGAACATGCAAACTCCACACAGAAAAGCCCAGGACGACCGGGGTTCGAACCCAGAACCTTCCTGCTGTGAGGCCACAGTGCTATCCAAAAGCCCACCATGCCTTCTGGCCTTGTTAAGGATGGTGAGTGGTCAAAAACAGCCCACAGGCCACCTCCAAAGACCTACAACATCATCTTGCTGCAGATGGTGTCACTGTGCATCGTTCAATTTAGCGCACTTTGCACAAGAAGAAGCTGTATGGGAGAGTAATGCGGAATAAGCCTTTTCTGCACACATGCCACAGAGTTGCTTGAGTTATGCAAATGCACATTTGGACAAGCCAGCTTAATTTTGGAAGAAGGTGCTGTGGACTGATGAAACAGATGGAGTTATTTGGGCATAACAAGGGGTGTTATGCATGGCGGCAAAATAACAAAGCATTCCAAGACAAACACTTGCTACCCAAAGTAAAATTTGGTGGAGGATCCAACATGCTGTGGGGCTGTGTTGCCAGTGCCGGGGCTGGATATTTCAACAAGACAACAAACCAAAACACTGCTCAAAATCTACTCTGGCATTTATGCAGAGGAACAAGTACAATGTCCTGGAATGTCCATCACAGTCCCCAGACCTGAATATCATAGAAAATCTGTGGGGTGATTTGAAGCGTCCATGCTGTCCATGCTCTGCAACCACCAAATCTAACTGAACTGGAGATGTTTTGCAAGGAGGAATGGTCCAAAATACCTTCATCCAGAATCCAGACATTACAGGCTATAGGAAGTGTCTAGAGGCTGTTATTTTTGCTAAAAGAGGCTCAACTGAATATTGATGTGATATTTCTGTTGGGGCGCCATAATTTATGCACCTGTTTAATTTTGTTTTGAAGCATATTGCAGATTTTCTGTTCATCCAATAGTACTGTGTCCTTTGGTTATTTGATCTTTCAAAATATAATTGCTGAGCCAAACACCCAATTATTTATAAATGAAAATCATGGATATTGTCAAGGGTGCCTAAACTTTTGCATAATACTGTATATCTACACCCTCTATGGTAGATGACATAAACCTACTGTAAATGAGGTAACAATGTGATTAGTTTGCTGAACTGTGTAGGGCATATAGTTTTTAAGACTATTTCTAGCACCAATCTCTTTACCTTTTTTTTCAGGGTGAGTTCATGTCTATGGGCGTGTATGCTGGTGGAAACTCCTATGGAATCCCTGAAGACCTCATCTACTCATTCCCTGTTCATATCAAGGTGTGGCCTACCTGCAGCGACAGAGAGCAAAACAGCCACTGAGGTTGATAGAGGAATCAGTGTATGAAAACAGTACTTATCAGGGCTAATAAACACCCTGAGTCTTTATTACTCTGACGTCAGCAATGGGCTTCCAAGTGGGAGAACTTGTATTACTAGTCCACCATTTAGATATTTTAGGGTGGTTTTGAACAGCTGAACTCATCCTTAGGTATCTTTGATGTTTACACACCTGTAGTTGTGATGCTGGACATAAAATTTGCTTCTCCATGTTATCCCCACAGAACAAGACATGGACTATCCACGGCGGCCTGCCCATTAACGACTTCTCCCGTGCCAAGATGGACGCCACGGCGGCTGAGTTGGTGGAAGAGCGAGACACAGCCCTGTCCTTCCTGAGCCAGTGACTCGCGGCACCACATACAGGCGTATCGCTGCAGCAGCACCCAGAAAACCTCCAGAACCCTCCGGACTCACGTCTGTGAACAATACCCCACTTGAATGATCGCTGCACACCTGCCGTCTGTGTGTGTGTTCCTCTGAGTGTGTGTTACACTTTGTTTCTTGCAGATAACAGTTATTAGTAATAAGCCTGTAATGAAAAAATCTAAATGTTGGCCTTTGTCAGGAGACACTGAAGGAATATCCTTTTGGATATGATAACGCACAATGGATGTACTGCACTGTACATGTTGTCCAACAATAAAAACAAATGCAAAATCAATTGTGCTAATCCTGTGTATTGTGGTTGATTTATTTGACTTCATTTCTTTAAAGCTATGGTTTGCTGTCACATTTTCTCAGTGAGGTTGATAATGAAAGGTATAATGCTTAGCTGGAAAACATTTTCCTTTCCATGATCCAATAGATTCGTCAAACATGAACTCTAGTGGTTGAGTTGGACCGGAGGAGTAGGGGTACTAAGTATATAGACCCTTAATGTGTGAAGGGGCCTGAGAATTTATAAATCAGGACTGCCCAACCCTGTTCCTGGAGCTCTACCATCTTGCAGGTTTTCTTTTCCACTCTTAATTTAGCACACCTGATTCAAATAATTTGCTAAATGAAAGCTAACGGAATTTCCCCACAACTGGGGTTGGAGGGAAAACCTAATGGACAGTAGATCTTTAGGAACAGGGTTGGGCAGCTCTGCTATGAATAAAGAGGGTTGTGGCCCTCAGACTGTCTTATGTACAGGACCCACAATTTCTTTACTGTCCCACTCACCCCAGCACTGTGATGAAAGAATTCTTCCTAAGGCTTACTTCTTAGGCTAAAAAGTGCTTTGCAGTAAAATACCACATGGTGGCAGTGTTATCTGTGTTAGACCCATAGGTTATACCCGAGCTGCATATATAGATATATATGACTCTGTGTTATACTGCTGTGTTATAAGGGCCCTTCTAGTAGTTTAATCAAACTATCATAGTGAACCTAGCATTTGTTTACCAAAAAATAAATATAATTTTACCAAATAATTTCTTACCAAAGATCAATCGGATTGTCACTAGATTCAACAGTCACCAAGTCCAGAGGTCATTAAACACATTTGGATCAGGGAGTGTGATCAGGCTCGTCGCGACAAGGCAAGCAAACCAAGCAATTGCTTGGGGCCCCAAGCTGGCCTGGGGGCAAAATAAAAAACCTCCTCGGTCGGCAGTCATCATGAAGCGGAATTATGGTTCAGGAAGCCAGAAAAGGAAAAAGAGAAAGGAAGAGGAGGATAAGAAAAAAACAAGATAGTGGTAAGTGATAAATTACACTGGATAAAATAGCTAGTAGGCTAAGGCTAGCAAAAATATGTTTATGTTAGCTAACATTACCTGTAACCTGCCTGAAAGCAAATGCTGCTTGTAACTGTACGTACACACCGCCACAGACTTGAGCTTCCAAAGATACCAGAACTCATTCATTTTCAATGGAAGCTAGCTTCTCTCAGCTGCCATGACCGGCAAAATCAGTCGGCGTCGCGTTTTGGGCGTGTTGAGCGACCAGAGCGTCAAGCAGAAAAGTTGAAGGTTGTTCAACTTTATGTTAATGAGCTATCAGCGGCTAACGACCAGCAACCAATCGAAATATAGGCATCCTTTGATGACGGTCCTGGAGTGTGTCATGAAACCAACTCTCCGAGTCCGACATAGATGTCTTCTGCGCAAATACAATAAAGCAGCACCAAACACAACAACTTCCCGATGATCCATAATGATCCAGTAATACACAAATGAGGATTAGTTCAACTCTTATTGGAAATATGTTCCCTTGATTTAAGCGGAAATGCAATTCATTTGTTCACGATATATTTAAGGCTACGTATGCTAGTCCTGCCCTATTTTTTACAGTCTGATCATACATCGTCAGAGCGGCCAAAGCGCCCAAAGCGTTGAAAGCTTCCCCATACTTTTTTGACAAGCGTCCTTGACAGGGCGTCCAGAGCTTCTTTGGAAGCTCAAGTCTGTGGCGGTGTGTACGTACAGTAACGAACAGTTAGTGCAACTTTTTTTTGAACGGACAGAATATGGTTACATACTACTGTAATATGTTTTTTAAAAGGATAAGGAAGTCGTAGATCTGTTTCAGAATCACTGTTAATCATATTTAATGACATGACATTGCTATAGCTTTCTAATAGGTTTTGATGAGAGTGGCATAATGTTAGCATGCTATACTAACTATTCCACCATGATAATCTATTTACAAATGGGGGTTAGGAAAACCACACAATAAATTCTGTGCATCAAACATTAGCTTGGGATGTTTTTAATTAGTAACATTAGTAACCCTTAACGTGTGTGTGTGTGTGTGTGTGTGTGTGTGTTTAAGTATGTTGGATTTAGTTATCATGCACTTTTTTACTGTATATTTGATTTTATGGTACAGTGGTGTTCAATTGTTGAAAATTTTCAAATTTTATGCACATTATATGCAACAGCAGTATTTGCACTGTAATTTTTTATTTATTTATGCACAGTATATGCAACACGATTATTTGCACTGTAAACCTTTTTTCATTTATATAAAGTGTGGGTGAACTTAAACTTTATGGCTATGCTGTGGTTCCTGTAGGCTTTGCGTGCGTGCGGGGGGTTGGGGGGGCCTCCATGTCCATTTTGCATGGGGCCCCCAAATTCCTTGAAACGTACCTGAGTGTGATGACATGAGAAGCCCCTCCTACTTCAATGTTAAGTGGGTGAGTTGCACAAGCCTTAGGACTAGCTGGCCTGAACTTCTAACTGTCCCTCCAAATTCAAACTGGATATTGTACTGTATGTTCTTGAATATTCTTACTAGTGATGCAAATGTCTACTGGCATTGGGCTGGATTTACCGACCAGGTTCTCTCATATTAGTACTTCAATCTCCTCCGTTGGCCTTGTTTTTTCTCTAATAGCAAGAGGTGACATCCTTTATGCATGAATAATTATTGATTTCAGATAGAACTATTGTAAAAGTTTTGCACACATGCACATTTTTATTTAAGTTTGTATAATTTATCACAAAGTCTTTACATTTTCTTCCACATGAATTATTCAAGTGACTTGAGTCTTTTGAATAGTTGTGTTTTCTGTTGCAAAACATGTGCTTAACATTTATTTTCATGTATGTGAAAACAATGACAAATGACGTACTGTTTGCAAACAAAGTTATCATTTTGTGTGCTCTGTAGATAATGATGTTAATCAACTGGACCTAATTTTCATTAAATGTCTTTTAACTATGAGAAAAACTAATAACAACTAGAATAGGTACAATTTCTGAGGAAATTGTGTGAAGTGTTCTTGCCGCCACTAGTAATCCGCACATTTCGGTACCTTACTTGTGTATGTAGTGTAAAAACTCTTGGAGTAGTGTCACTCTGAACAAATTATCCATTCATTCCTATGGGACTTTTTTAAACGATAATATTTCATAAACTGTTTTATGAAACCTTCCACAAAATAACAGAAACGTGAAAGGATCAAGCCGCACGTTTTGTGTGTGTAGTGTAAAAACTCTGGGAGTAGTAGCCCCCGGAAAATTTGGTCCATTCATTCCTATGGGATTTGTTCGACACGAAAACGCTAATATTTCGCGAATCGTTTCATGAAACCTTCCACAAAACAATAGCAACTTGATCGGGATCGGGCCGCACGTTGTGGTACCTAACTCGTGTATGTAGCTTGAAAACTCTGGGAGGACTAGGGGGGCAAATTTTTGCTGAAATAATAATAATAATATATATGTCGGATAATAGTATGTGTTCCTTGCCAAAGGAATGATTGGTAATTTCTTTACTCTTTCTATTTGTTTTATAGGTCACCATTAAGATATGAAGTCCCTTTACTTGATCATTTTGGTCTTACAAACTTCCCATACCTTGTGAACTCAGAGTAATTAAAAAAAGTAACTAAAGGTAATTGTACTCAGTACTTTTTCCACCTCTGCATTAAGGTCGTGTTGCATATCAACACTGTCTTAATAACCTTTCCAAAACAGAACACACAGCTTAGTACAAGTGATGTTAAATGTCTGTATCCACCTTAATGGGCTAAACAAATTTTATCGTAGGGATGCTGGCAGCTAGCCTGGTCCTACCAGACTCTCGTACGTACATTTCATTTGTACAGAGAGTCTGGCCACTCTCCATTGACAAGCATTAACTTCCTTGAAGGCGAGTACTTTAAAACTATTGGATCTTCTCTGAGCTGATCTGAATCTGCCATAACCAATCGCTAACGTTTGGTCGTGACGTGCTACACTCAAACTACTGCAGGACATCAACCTTATCCATAGATATCTACATATATGTATATAAGCATACAAAATATAATTTCGAGTGAAAAAATCAACCGCAAATCCGAAAAAAGTCAAAGGTACAAGACTGTGTACATATTTTTTTATTCCGAGCAAAGGAACTACTCATCCAATACAACAGTGATCCTCAAACCCTTCCATGGAGGGCCAAGTGTATGCAGGTTTTCGCTTTTACCTTGTACAAGCCTGATGAAGTAGCTCACTAATTGGTTAGTATCTCCCCTCACCTGGCAGTCTAGGTCCTAATTATGCTCAAATTGAAGGGAAAGACCAAAAACCAGCATACACTAGACCCTCCATGGAAGGGTTTGAGGACCACTGCCATACAACATTGCGAGTGTTATCTTTCCGCCTTTACATTACTTTACCTAACTTAAGCTAACTTCACTTACACAATGTCATCCTTGAAATATGATATAATCTACAGCTCAGTAAACGTATTTACAGTTCTCTAACTATCCATAATGTTTGCTATGACACAGGTGTACGACTCGGGCAGCCTGCCAGAGTTGGAAACGCAAAGCTTTTTCGCGGGCTCAGTAAACATTTCCATGGTAACCGCGAGTTTGTCTCCATGACACCACGGAGTTCCACCAATCAGAGGCATCACTGCTGGTTTAGGATTGTGGGTAATGAAGTACTTATTCAAGACTTCGCGAATAAAATACATTTACATTTTATTCGCGAAATGATACATTTATCTCAAAACAAGGTTGGTGCCCCATGAACCTTTGGCGTCTATATGAGCATATACAATCGCTTGCTCATGTCGTAGCTGGTTTTAAGTCTACCATCGACGGTTACAATTTTATGGCTTGTACTCGAATTGTCAAGGGAGAAAATGTATTGTATTCTTAGTTCCGGAGTCGGCTGTAGGCGGGACTGTTGAGGGCTGCAAACTCAGAGTACTAAAGGAAAATGAAGTTCGTAGGAGGGTGGAGCCAGGCTAGCTGGCAGCACGAAGGCGTTTCTTTTTCTGTTTTATTTATTTATTTATTTTTCAAAATAATTGTGCTCATTCGAATGCACTTAAATAATCATTGTATATTCACAGAAAAGCTGATGAATTGTTACCAAACGAAATTGTATTGTCTGTTTAAAAACATACTAAGAGCATTTGCTAACAAATATCCAGCAGCACATAATCATGGACCCACTGCCACTCAATTCTTTGTACATGTAGTCCCAGAAGAAATTAGACTATTTGTGGATGATTAAAAAAGTGAATATTTTTCAAATGCCATGTCTCATTTCAGTTTCAATTGTTTTTATAGAGCAAATTGCATAGATTAGATTAGATTAAACTATATTGTAATTGTATAGAGTATAGAACCATGGCAATGAAATGTAGTAGGCAATATCAGCCTATACTGAGTTGAATGGGAGAGTAGTGGGTATGAATGATTTTGTGCAAGTGGGTATGCCACATCTAGTCCAAGAGGAAATTAGACTATTTTTGTATAAAATACAGCCCAGTGAATGTTTTTCAGATGCCATGTGTCACTTCAGTTCCAATCGTCTTTTTTTGGCATAGAGCAATTTGCATATTGTATGTTTAAACATTGTTCTCAAAACGTTTTTTTTAACCTTTTTATTTTTTATTATTTTCCCATTACTCAGTATTTGTACATGCTTAAAACATCATAAAAACGGCCTTTGTTTACAGTTTACTATCTTAATTAATGAATTATACTTATAATTTTACAATATGCATTGACCTCTGCGTCTTTATTTTGAAGGTTTTCTCATTATACCAAACTGATTATGTAACCTTTCGTGCTACTTTCAGTCTAGTCAGTGATCTAGCATGTGAAGCTGCGTAGCTCTCGAAATAGCTACGACATTTCCGGCTTTACTTTGACATTGGACTGCACGAGTCTTGTCAAATGTGAATATACCCCTCAGGAAGGTGACAATGTACTTTTTAAAGTGTTAAGTTGTCACTCGTTCTATAGGGCGAAAGCAGTTATTGTGACCGAGGTCGTCAAAGTATCCAAGCACCGTCCTTGGACTTCTTTTGTGGATTGATATCAAAATAATTATCAGCAGGTGGGTTGTCATGCAATAAATTACGGTTGAAACGATTGGCTTGAAACGTGGTGCTTGTGATGAAAAAACGCACTACTAGATTATTTGACATTTTAAATTAGCTGCTGGCATGAATTTCCTTCTACCGTTACAAAGCTTGTCCTTGCCACTTCTCCTGCATCGTAAATCAGCATTACAACATGTATTGTGCATTTCGTCTACCAGGTTTGCCTTTGCTTATATAGCTGAGGTAAGTAGCTAAATAGCGCACATAAGTATGGCTAAATGTCAAAAGAGGGTCATATGCGTGCTGGAAAGCCTCTTGTCAATGGCAGCTTGAATCATGCAGTAAAATCACTGTTATGGCCAAATAGACAACACATTTTGTTTTCGAATTTGTGACGTATGGACATATCCAGAGGGGCGTGTTTCCTAATAAATAGTCCATCATTACGGTATTCTACTTCGCACTTCTCCCCGGCTGCCTCGCAATAAAGACAGTGTTGCTTAGAATAATACCTTAAGTATCCAACATATCGGCTGGAGTATATCAACCCGTTATCTGATAGGCGTGTAATTCCAAATGTTAGGGATATATTTTGGCATATCGTCTAAGGTGGGAGACATTGGAACAGTGCGCCATTATTTGCACTGATGATGAAAGTGGTGTTGGGTTTACTGTCGGACTGATGCGTTTTTTCTTGTAGCGGCAGGTCATATTTCTCAAGCGCGTTCAGCTGTCATCATGTTGTATATTTGAAATTATTTCCATCTTTTACTGAATGTCAAAGATCTGCTGGCAATTCACTGAAGGTCATTGATACATTTTTAGGCTAGGATTTTGGGCAATTTTTTGGGAGAAACTTTCTGGGTACAAAAATCCCTTTGTGATAATAGAAAGATGCCTCTTTTGGATGGTAAGTTTTCTGTGTTGATATGGTAAAGGTTTAAATTGCTGCGTTGCCCATGCATTGCTTTTAACTTTGCAAATGATTTGGAACTCAATGCATTCCTTTCATTATTTATATTTCAAATGTTTTGAATTTCTCTCAATCCAAATCCAAAGCTTAGTTCTGATGCGATGCGGTTACAGTTTAGTTTCTTCATGTAGAATTGACAACACTGTCTTTCTAGGTACCAATCTGTCAATACTCATCCTTATTAATTTCAAATGCATGTCAATAGTTCTCTGAGCTTTGTCGCTGCTCTATATACACTTCCTTTCAAAAGTTTTAAACACCCAGGAATTTGCATGCTTTGATAGAAATTGATACCTTCATTCACCAAGGTTGCAGTACATTAATAAGAAATGTAAGGTTTCATCAGTCAAACTGAATTCATGGATTCTGAAAATGTGGCTTTGCCGTTGTATGTGAATAATTATGAATCAGTAATTTCAAACAGTGAAAAGCAACATTGGTAATGTCTTAGATATATATTTTAATATTGCTTTGGTGTATGTATTTCTATCAAAACCATGAAAATATCTGTGTTCAAATTCTTTTAACTGGTAGTTTACTTAGATTGGTTTTCTTAACATAACGGCCTACATCCTGCTTTAGGATAATGCTTTTAGATAATGGACATAGAAATAAAATGCTAGTGTTTTGTTTTAATTAATCAAAACGTAATGTGGCTATAGAGATATGAATGGTGTTGTGTATCTAACCTTATTCCATGAGATGTATTATAAAATTAACTTCTTCCTAGCTTATGAATGTCTCTGAAAATCTGTTATAAATAACCAATTATAATAAACAGTTCAAACAAACTGTATCTTTGTTCTTTTAAGTTAAAGTTTTCCAGCAATGAACAAACTCCGGTCACCCTTTTCCTTTCTGTGGGACATCCTAAACTCTTATGTTTCAAATGGCTCTATTTCCTTTCCCATTCTCTCTATCTCTCTCTCGAGCAGACCTCTGTAAAAAAGGGATGGCCGAATTTCAAGAAAAACTGCGGCTGCAGCATGAGACCTCCATGCACGCAGAGCTGGAGAAGCTGCTGAACACATCCAAGGGCACGGAGCGGGAGGTGGGTCGGTTAGCCGGAAGTTTAGCAAGGTTGGATGTTGGTTGCATGTTGTTGGTTTTGGGATAACTTTTTTGGACATTATTATAATAAAAATCTATTATGGAGTTAAAGAAGTAAAAATATATAATAATTAAAAAATATGTATTAGAGCAGCAAAATAAAAGTGTAATTATTATTGTCATAAAGTATATGTTTTATATATGTAAGTATATGTGTTAGAGTAGCATTCAGGACTCAATCCACCTGGTTTTGTTAGTGCACACATTACAGTGTTATACATAATTATAAACTATTATACGCATTATACGCTATAGAGAACATACAAGAATGTAAAGAATGTAAGAAATTGAAACCTTCATTCACCAAGGTAGCATTTAATTGATCAAAAGGCCATTGTACCTGAATAATTAATTATAAATTAGTAATTTCCAACAATGATAGACATTTGTAACAGAGGTGATGTCTTGGATGTATATTTTAATAAATTGAATTCCACCATGTGAATTTCTATCAAGAACATGAATGTAAAGGGTCAAAAATTTGTGTTTAGCCCTTGGTCTTGTGTACTAAGATTACCTGTAATTATCCAAAGGTATTTTGACTTCTGTTGACTTTTATAAAAATCCAGATGACAACATTGACATTTTAATCATTTAGCAGATGCTCTTATCCAGATCGACTTACAGTAAGTGCATACATTTTGAGAAACTAGGTGAAACAATCAAAACTTTGTAGGCAGAGCATTCAACATATGAAACAGTGAACAGTCAAAAACCATGCTAGAGAAAGATCAAACAGATAACTAAAAATTTCAAGAACAACTACATGTGATATTTGGTTCTGAACATTTATTAAAATTTTATGTCTATTTTAGCTTTCAAGGGGTTGAAAATCCACATTAATGCACAGTTAACCATAAGTTCTATTGTGTAAAACAAAAAATTGTGAAAACAAAATAGGGCGAAGTAGCTGCCTTGTAGCAAAACCGACACATGGTGTCCAGGGTTCATGACCTGATTGCAGAATTCTGACCAATTTCTTTTAATATATTTTAAGAACTGGTCATTCCTATCTGCTAACTACGCAATTTAAGCAGGGCCCCGCAGATTACGCAAGGGGTCCACCTCCCCCTCATTTCAAAGCGTGTGTCAATTAATGATGGGAAGTTGAACTCTATTTACTGACTTTTGTGTCGTTCAGTAAAAAGAACACATCTTTTGACAAATTTTGTTTTTTTTGATTTGGGACTTGATTCAGTAAAAATAGAAGTTCAAAATTAACAAATCTTTCAGCAAGCTGCACATCACTCGTGTCAATATTTACCGTACAACTTGTGTTTACAAGTTCAATAAGAGGATGAAGCGGAATTATCAGTCTGATCACAAAAAGAGAAAAAAACTTAGAGTGAATTGTGGGGACAGCACTCAGGGAAACTTCTGTTCTCTCCTCCAATTTTGGTATCAGCAAATAACATTATGTTATTAAACAGTAACGCTAGCTCACAATGCAGTTCATTCTCTTTCTAATCTGTCTGTCTTGCTAACCTAGCTAGCTGGGCTGTGCAGCTCTTGGTCTGTGTCTTGCTTGCTTGCCAGATTTCGGGCAAGACAAACTTGAGAGTGAACTCCTAATAGGCGCACATTATTTTAAAATAAGACTCATTATCAAGTCTCTCAGTCAAGGTTTAGTTACAACTCTGGACTAATGTGAGATGGAAAGCAATAGATTGATTGATTTATATATTGAACTTACATTTTTTTTGCTGAGCATAATGGGCAATCTGGTTGCACAACTCTCAGTAAATAATAACCAGACAGTATTCAACCAATCCAGAGTATATAATTAGTATTTTATATTTGAAAATGTATTAAAGGAATTCTGGGGGATCCAGTATGTATTGGCCTGATGCAGCCGATAAAACTAATAATAGTCTTTATCTATAATTTACAGATGCTACAGTAGGCTGAAGATTGTCAGTACAGGGGATGCTGGATCATCAGCCAGTACAAGCACAGAGTCAGTTGATCCACATCCAGCCTTAGCCAGTACTAGCACCACCACAGCTGTACAGCCAGCATGCTAAAAATGGTTTACATGGCTCACGGGTCAGGAAGGAGGGCATCTTAGCAGAATTTTGCTTAAGGCCTCAGGGAGGTCAGGATCGCCTCTGATTTCACCTTCATTTAACCAGGTGGGCCAATTGAGAACTGAATCTCATTTGCAACAGTGATATGGCTGCGATAAAGTGCAATGGTGCAAGGCAACGTAAAGTGTTTATTTATCATATGCATCGAATAACATACATCATCCTATGCAGAGAAATTCTTTTGACATGGCACGGCGCATCTATGCAGTGGGCTTAAAAAAAAAGAATTACAACAATATAAAGAATTTTTAAAATAATAATGACAATAATAATAATAATAAAACGCTATGTACTGAGCAGTGATCTGGAAAATGTACAACAGTAGAAGTAGTAAATATTATAGATTTGGCATGGAAAATTGCTTTTAAAGGTGCATTTGAACTCTACATCAGATGTAGAGAGCATAAAGTGACCAGAGAGTGTTAGTGCTCAACAGACGATTTGCGATCAGTGTCTGTGTTCCATGTTGAGCAGCCGAATGGCCTGGGGGAAGAAACTGTTTTTAAGTCTGGTGGTCCGTGCCTTGATGCTCCGGTAACGTCTACCAGACGGCAGTAGTGAGAAAAGTTCATGGCCTGGGTGGCTGTGGTCTTTGAGGATGTTCTTTGTTTTCCAAAGGCATCGCTTATGGTAGATGCCTTGCACAGAGGGGAGGCAGCAGCCCATGATGCGGAGCAGCTGCCGTACCAGGCTGTAATGCAGCCTGAAAGGATGCTCTCAATGGTGCACCTGTAGAAGTTTATTAAAATCCTGACAGACATGCCAAACTTCTTGAGTCTCCTCAGGAAGTATAGGCGCTTTTGGGCAGTTTTTGTTGCCGAGATTGTCTGTCTGGACCATGTGAGGTTGTCGCTGATGAACACACCAAGGAACTTCAACTCTGAAACTCTCTCGACTTCTCAGCTCCATCGATGTGTATGGGGGCAAGACCCACCCTCTGCCGCTTCCTAAAGTCCACTATCATCTCTTTTGTCTTGCTGACATTGAGAGAGAGGTTGTTGCTCTGGCACCAGGTAGCCAAGGCTCTTACCTCTTCTCTATACGCAGTGTCATCGTTGTTGGAGATGAGACCTAGGATGGTTGTATCATCAGCAAACTTTATGATGGTGTTGGAACTGTGTGTGGCCACACAATCATAAGTGAACAGAGTGTACAAGAGGGGACTGAATATGCAGCCCTGTGGGGCTCCGGTGCTCAGGGTCATTGTGGAGGAGGTGAGGTTGCCCATTCTCACCATCTGGGGTCTTCTCTTTAGGAAGTCCAGTTGCAAAGGGAGGAGTTAAAACCCAGGATCCTGAGCTTGGAAATGAGCTTAGCAGGAACAATAGTGTTGAATGCTGAGCTGTAGTCCACAAACAGCATCCTCACGTATGTGTTCCCTTTTTCCAAATGTGAGAGGGCGGTGTGTGCCGTCAGTGCGATTGCATCGTCTGTAGATTGGTTGGGGCGGTATGCAAATTGTAGGGGGTCCAAGGTGTCCGGAAGGGCGGCGCAGATATGAGTTTTGACCAGCCGCTCTAAGCACTTCATGATGATTGAGGTTAGTGCTACTGGGCGGTAGTCATTTAGGCAGGTGATGTAAGTTTTTTTTGGAACCGGGATAATAGTGGGCCTGCTTGTAGCAGGAGGGAACTGCAGACTGTGTTAGGGAGAGGTTGAATATGGAGGTGAATACCCCCGCAAGCTGGTCGGGGCATCCTCTTAGAACACGGCCTGGAATACCATCTGGACCTGGAGACTTCCGCGGGTTCACTCTTTTGAAAGCTCTCCTTACGTCAGCCACATCCAGGGTCAGAGTGCAGTCGTCTGGGTTCTCAGCCAGCTTTTCCGGGGTGATGTTGGCCACCTCAAACCGTGCGAAGAAGGTATTGAGCTCGTCGGGGAGTGAGGCGGGGGGGTGGGTGTCGCAGCTCTTCCTGCCTTTGTACGTTATCTGTCGTAGTCCACTCCACGTGAACTACGTGAACTTCCACATGAAGTACAACTATCTAGACTATGGCTAGGGTCACTGGTAAGGGCAGTGCAAATTGGCACAGCGATACCCGGGCTAGATGGCTTTTACATAAGCCTTACAAACTTAGACTTGTGCTAAAATGTTTAGTCTCCCTACTGCAAAGTTGTCTGTTTTGTCTAACATTCATTACGGATCTTTTGAACTTGTTTTCAATATTTATCTAATGTCCACATTTTAGTGGGTAATATAGCCAAACACATAACATTAAATAAATGAGACATGGAAGTTTCACTCCAAACACAAGTCTTTTATTTGATAACATTATTGGCTAGAGGTGAACACTTTGGGGTTCGTATGCCATAGTGGGCTAAGTTGCTGCATTGCAGGACAGTCTACGTCAAGATGGTTATGGGTTCGAGCCTGACCATGGGTTCTCTGACTTTCCCCGGGCCTCCTGCACGAGGCAGTGCAAAATTGTCTTAGTGCTGCCCGGGATGTGGGTTACATATTAGATTATCCTACCATGTCACTCTCCATTGACTCCATGTGTTCAGATCGGGTGTCTGTAGATTTAATCATGGGAGAATAGTTGTTGAACATAATCATACAGTTCGTGATCCGACTGAAGGCTTCCGTGTTGGGTTAACAGAGCGAAAAGAATCTGCAGCTCATGTAACGTGGTTGGATGAACCATGTGCGTGCAACTCGTCATCCCCCAGATCTGTACAATAGATTATTGACTAATTCAATTAAAATGCAATGGAGAAGACTTTTGTCTGTACTGTAGGCAAGGGGTGAACTGTCCTGCTCCTGGAGAGGTTCTGTCCTGTAGGACTCTAGTTCTCCAACTCTAGTTGTGATTAACCTGATTAGCTTTACAGACAACTTATTATTAGCTTCAGGTGTTAAAATAAGGTTGGAATTTAAACCTCCAGGATTGAACAGTCCTATTTTAGAGTTAGCATGAAACCGTGAGATGGGCTAGGGGATGTGACTACTAAACCATTATGGTCATTTAGATCGCATCAATGGTAGGCTCTTCTCATCAAACCAATGACCATCAAAGGTTAAAAAAAATCAGGTTGGGCCGATTGCTTGTATTTGAGCAGGTCGGAGAGGAGGAAACCTTTCTGAAAACGTTGCAGACAAGAGAAACTGATATTTCAGAATTGAACAATTACGGTAAAGTTGAATATTGAAATTTAACCATTTATTTTTTATTAGTCTAATCTCAATCTGCTGTGCCAGTTTAGGGTGGAGCCAACATTAAACATCCAGGAAGTGTTGGGGAATCCTGTGTTGCCACATGATTGGGCCGCTCCATGTTTTCTCAGAGACCGTCTAACAGATCTGTTTAGTTTGTTGATCTGAAGATTCAAGTGATTACCTAGTCATCAGTGTCTTTCAAATCAGCTCTAAATAAATTTAATCCAGTCTGCAGTTTCTAGAATAAAATATTTGTAGCTGGTTACTTGACATTTGGAAAACACTGAATTAGTGTTTAATATTATTCCAAATGTGACCTATTTTAAAGCGTTTTTTCCAGTATTTTGATCGTTGCACTTTCTGTTTCAGATTTCAAGAAAGGACTTTGATGGTTTCAAGAAACTCTTCCACAGATTCCTCCAGGCGAAAGGACCCTCAGTGAACTGGGAAAAGATCAACAAGCCCCCAGAGGACCTGGTGAGGGGTTTGTTTAACTCTCCAATCTCAAGTATGTTACACTAAACTGTCCTACTAATCAGCCTACACAGAAACCTTTTCCTTCCCAGACCTACCATTTATTTTGTTATTAGACAACATAATATCACATATACACAACAAGAGACCCCAGTACCCGACCCAAAGGATTTCCTAGGGATGAGAAGAGACAAGCCCCACCGGGGACAAGCAGGAGATGGAGGCCTACCCACACTAACATGTTCACAGAAAACCAATTACTTTCAGTACAATAATAATATCTATTACATAGATATACAGTGGGCTCCAAAATTACAGGCACCCCTGACTGGCAATGCACAAACTATTTTGTAAAAAATATAAACAATTTAATTTTAGAGAAACTCAAAATACCAACATGTGAGAAATACTGTACTTTATTAATGTTGCAATTGAACCAAAATCATTAATTGATAAAATAAAAAATGAATGTCCTCCAAATCAAGGTTTTACAATTAATGACACCCTTGATGATTATTTTAAATAACAGCTACCAAAATTAAACCAAAAATGAAATTCCACTTACTTAAGTTAATCGAAGGATAAAGGAACTATATTAAGCCATTATATCACTTCCAGTTTCACTAGGGTATAAAAATGTACAGTATCATGTCATCCATGAAGAAAATAAATGAAACTGGCAGTTCAAATGAAACTAATGGTTGTAGACCTTCATAAATCTGGTAATTGCTACAAGTAGATCCACAAACGATTGAATTTACCACTGAGCACTGTCAGGGCAATTATTAAAAAGTTCAAAAGATATGGATCATTTGAAAACCTCATGGGTGGAGGGCGCAAAGGCATTTTGCCCCCAGATTTTCAAAAAGCACCATCAGACACTACCTCCACAACCACAGCCTCTTTTGAAGGGTTGCCAGAAGAATGATTTTTCTGATCCCAAGACACAAATGCAAGTGTTTGGAGTTTGCCAAACCTCATTTAAATTCTGACTGGAAGAAGCTGCTCTGGTCAGATGAGACCAAAATTGAACGTTTTCGTCATACAACATCGGCATGTTTGGTGTCAAAACAGAGATGAATGGAGAGGCATGTAATACTCACGGTGAAATATGGTGGTGGGTCAGTGATGTTTTAAACCCAGAAGTCCAGGGACACTGATCCAGATTGATGGCATAAGTATCAGGCAATTTTGGCTGCCAATCTGGTTGCCTCTGCCAGAAGGCTGGGACTTGGCCATAGATGGACTTTCCAACAAGAAAATGACCCAAAACGTACCTCAAGATCCACATGGAAATGGTTCTGTGACAACAGTCAATGTTCTGGCGTGGCCTTCTCAGTCGCCTGACCTTAATCCAATCAAAAACCTGTTGGCTGAGTTGAAGAGGGCAGTTGATAAGCGCAAACCCAAGAATGTGAAGGATCTTGAAAGGATCTGTTTAAAGGAATGGTCCAAAATACATCGGTGTTCCTTAACCATGTCAAACATTACAGGAAGAGACTGTTATCCTTGCCAGAGTAATTTTGGAGCACACTGTGTACTCTGACCAGCCACTTCATTAGGTACACCTTGCTAGTACTGGGTTTGACTCCTTTTGCCTTCAGAACTGCCTGCATTCTTCGTGGCATAAATTCAACAAGTTGCTGCAAACATTTTTCAGAGGTTGTGGTCCATATTAACATTATTGCATTACGTAGTTGCTGAAAATTCAGAAGAGTAGGGGTGTTAACCCCGGTGTCATGGCCAAATTCCAAACCAGGCTTCTTTTCAATCAAATAATACCCACATCCCTAATTTGTCATACAAGTACTTGCCTCTCCACCTGATTGCTGATGTGTGGTGAGCGTTTTGACACAAAATGGCTGCCGTGCGTCAACCAAGTGAATGGAATTCTGTGTGTGTCACTGTGTGTCTATATCTATGTGTGTGACTGTGTATGGAAGTAAGTGTGTGCGTTGACTGTGTGTCTATGTCTGTCTATGTGTGTGACTGTGTATAGAAGTGGGTGCTACACATTGGTGGTGGATGAGGTGGGCTTCCCCCATTACTATGTAAAGTGCTTTGGGTCATTATAAAGCGCTACATAAATACAATTAATTGTTAGTATTATTAGTGAATTGTGGTTTTAATTCTTAAAAAGGCAATATTTATTATTTGTTTATAAAAATAGTTTAGATGAGAGCATCAGAAACACCATCACCAAACTTTAAATGGCACAACTGATTTTGCCCAAACCTACCTAGAGATAGCACAGTCCGGGGATAATGTTCTATGGACAGAGAAATAAAAGTAGAGCTGTTTGGCATTGCAGACCTGCAATTAGTTTATAGGTGAAGCAATTCAACTTAAAAGGAAAAAACACCCTAATTTCAGCTAAATATGGTGGAGGTTCCGTAATGTTGCGGTGCTGCCTCTGGTACTGAAGGCCTAGAACATATTAAATGAATCATGACATAAAGAGTACTACGAAGGCTTTGTACAGCTAAATGTCCTACCCTGTGTCAGAACTAGTTATGGGTCAAAGACCATGAGCTCAATCTGATTTAAAAAACCTTTGGAAATAGCTGAGATCTGCCATTTGGAAAAAAGGAATCCTGAAAATATACAAGTTCATGAACTAACTACCAGCAGACTGCTGTGTGAATTATGCATGAATCAAGCCATGTACAAGGTTGTCCTGGAAGAGCTTGTTTCCTTCTGCTCTGTCAATGTTACCCAACTCAAAGGATTTGATTTTCCAGCAGTACAGTCCATGCCAGGTCAATAAAGGTGTGGATGGAGGACAACCAGATCAAGACCCTGTTATGGCCAGCCCAATCTCCAGACCTGAACCCCATTGAAAACCTCTGGAATGTGATCAAGAGGAACATGGATGGTTACAAGCCATCAACCAAGAGTTGCTTGAATTTCTGTACCAGGAGGGGCATAAAGTCACCCAACATCAATGTGAATGACTGGTGGAGAGCATGCCAAGATGCATGAAAGCTGTGATTGAAAATCATGGTTATTCCACCAAATATTGATTTCTGAACACATTAGTATTTTGTTATTTAATAAAGAAAATTACCCTTCTTTTTGGCATATTTCTAGGTTTGACAACACAGCATTATTTTGATGTTTTTTGGAATTTGGGAGAAATGTCAGTAGTTTATGGAATAAAACAAAATGTTCATTTTACCCAATACCAATCAATAGTAAAACCTGTTTTACCCAATACCAATCAATAGTAAAACCTGTTTTACCCAATACCAATCAATAGTAAAACCTGTTTTACCCAATACCAATCAATAGTAAAACCTGTTTTACCCAATACCAATCAATAGTAAAACCTGTTTTACCCAATACCAATCAATAGTAAAACCTGTTTTACC
>JACXGM010010931.1:0-25598 GCA_016801145.1 Umbra pygmaea | reverse complement strand
CTTCCATACTGAGACACTTGCTTAGGAGCACACTGAACACACGTGTTAACAAACGGCCTTCCATACTGAGACACTTGCTTAGGAGCACACTGAACACACGTGTTAACAAACGGCCTTCCATACTGAGACACTTGCTTAGGAGCACACTGAACACACGTGTTAACAAACGGCCTTCCATACTGAGACACTTGCTTAGGAGTACACTGAACACACGTGTTAACAAACGGTGAAGAGCAGCGGTGCGATCCCAGCCGGCGGAGAGTCTGTCAAGGCAGCACCCGGATAATTGGAAGCACCAAGTGTTGCTGGAAAAGACAAATGTATTTCTCCAAAGTACATTATGCACCAGGTTTGTTTGTTGTTTCACTCTTTGGGTAAGGTGAGAAATCCTCTAACAGAACCATCGGAGCGCTTTCCTTGAGGAACAAGTGGATATGAATACAGTACGCCGCCGTTAAGATATAGATTGATATTCAATACATATCTAGGATTAAAAAATAAGAATTCACGTGCACCAATGCACAAATGCGCCCACGCCATAACACACCATAAGGGCCAATGTGTGTGTTGTGCCCAGGCAGTTCAAAGGACAGGAGAGATAAGCTGAGGCTTCCACACACTCTGAACCAAGGACACATGACACAGCAATGGAAACAGAAGGAGCACTGACCATACAATGCCTCAGAAAGGGGGGGTCTGTAAAACAGAGAGTCTCATGTGTTATGCTTTACGGCTTAGATCTAACAGTGGCAGGGAGATACAAGGTGATGAGTATAGGGAGGCAGAAAGAGACAGAAGAACATTGTTGTTTTGTTCTCAATAATGACTCAACTTGCAAAACACAGAAGATGATCCACACGTCATAGTGCAAAGGTACGCTAACATTTGGCTCAGACCTGTGATTTCCACAAAGTCGGGGGTATGAATGACAGTGTTTTAGTGCTGCATTCATCCACAGCTGCCGCGCTCACTGCAGTCTTTCCCATACGCTTTACTCTGTGACGATTATCAGTTAATCTGTAAATTAACTTGGGTCTGCGCATTTTGGCAGCCCTCCCCCCGCTATGATATCTACTTTGTTCTGGCCATTTTGAATTGGGCGAGGCTGTATGGGGTGGAGGAGGGGGAGAGAGTAGGGCTATGGATCGATAAGAGACTGTCACTTTCCGAGGGAGGTTATTAGTGGCTGAATATAATAGCAATGCCTGCATTGCAAGAAATATGGCGTCATGGGCCTAGCCAAGCACTAATGTTAACATTGATCATTGCATTGATAATGCACACAAACCACAAGCTGGTGTGTGTATGTTTGTGTGTGTGCGTGCGTGCGTGCGTGCGCGTGTGTGTGTGCAGGTGAGAAGGGAATGTGTTTTCATGGCAGAATAGTTTCCAATTTTCCCCCTATAACACAGTTCCCTTATGTTTTCCCCAAATGTTCATGAACCTTCCCACAAAACACTCCTACAGACTGGGTAGTACCCAGTGGCATTTGGCAGGAAGATAGAGCTGCCAGAAATGTGTTCCATTTTGCCCCAGAGTTATGCAACTAAATCAGAGTCAGACCCAGGAAATGAACAGCTGTCACTTCCCGTAGAGGGAGGCAGCATGGTGCCAAACATGTGTAATTAGAAACGGAATTAAACCAAAGATATGATTATTTATATTTAAATATGCGGGTAAAGACATAAGATACACACAGGACTCAGTAATACCAAAGATTTTTTATAACTACAGTAATCCAAGATAGTCTACAAGCTTTAGTTTCCAATGGGAAGCCAGACGTCAAGGGGGCAGAACCTATAAAATACTCAGTTTGCCCTGCACTACTTCTAAACAAAACTGTTTTTAGAAACGTTAGCAAGGGGTGAAGAATTACTCATCAACTCTGTTCGTAAACATCCAGGGGGATATCGGATTCCATTTGTGATAATAATATACGAGAAAAAGCACACAAATGTGAGCACACACACTAACAGACTGCCACAAACGAAGTGAAGAATGAACACACCATTTCTTTATACACGTTGGACATGTTCAGCTAACAGAGTTCTGTGGTGGTGTGGTCCACCCTGCACCATAGCTCTAAAGATGATAGCTGATTATCGCATGCACTTACAGGTAGGGATAAACAGATCCGATAATGGGATCAGAAATGTGTCAAATACTGGCCAAAATAAGGGAATGATGCGATACCATGTCCTAATAAGGTGCAGTAAACACAAGTCATTGTAGTGACGGGTTGTTCAGAATGGAAAATAAAGTTAACCATTATTGTACATGTATCTTTACTGCATTAACAATAAATAGTGGTCTAAGCATGTTTCCAGGAAGGTTAGGCTGCATCCAAAATGTTTATAATCTGTTTTAAGAGGTGTGCAGATGGCTCAGTGGTTAGGGAGTCAGAGTTGTATACGGAAGGTTGCCGGGGCGATTCCCGACTGTGCCAAATGTCGTTGAGTCCTTGGGCAAGGCACTTTACCCTAAGTTGCTCCGGGGGTATGTCCCTGTATTTACTGTAAGTTGCTCTGGATAAAAGCATCAGATAAATGACTAAAATGTAAATGAAATTTTAGCAAATTCATTATTAATAAAAAAACAGAAAAGCACATGTACATAAGTATTCACAGATTTTGCCATGACACTCAAAATTGAGCACAGGTGCATCATGTTTCCACTGATCATCCTTGAGATGTTTTCACAGCCTAATTTGAGTCCACCTGTGGGAAATTCAGTTGATTGGACATGATTTGAAAAGACATACACCTGTCTATATAAGGTCCCACAGTTAACAGTGCATGTCAGAGCATAAACTAAGCCATGAAGTCCAAAGAATTGTCTGTAGATCTCAAACAGGATTGTATCAAGGCACAGTTCTGGGGTAGAGTACAGACAAATATCTGCAGCATTGAAGGTCCCAATGCTCATTTTCCGTAAATGGAAGAAGTTTGGAACCACCAGGACTCTTCCTAGAGCTGGTTGCCCAGCCAAACTGAGCGATCAGGGGAGAGGGCATTAGTCAGGGAGGTGACCAAGAACCCGAGGGAGAGATGAATGCAGCAATGTACATTTATTTCTTTACTTACAGACCCATGGTCCAATAAAAAGTACAGAGAGATCCTTGCTGAAAACCTGAAAAGCTCTGGACCTCAGACTGGGGTGTATACTTATGTATACTTATATACATGTGTTTTTTTATTTTTTAAATAAATTTGCTAAGATTTCAAACAATTTCAAAAAATAAAAAAGCACATAGTATTCACAGCCTCTAATCACAGCCCCCTAACACACTACTTTCACATTGTCATTTTGGGGTATTGGTTGTAGAATTTTGAGGGAAATAATGAATTTCAGCCATTTGGGAATAAGGGTGTAACATAACATGTGGAAAAAGTGAAGCACTGTGTATACTTTCCGGATGCACTGTATATAATTGGATTTAGTGGAGCTAGTCAGTGAGAAATCCAGCCTGGATATATTATAGATATATAAAGTATAGTGTAGTACAGATGAGAAACATCTAGATAGCTTCTCATAATTACTAGCCCTTCTGCTGGGTCAGCACCAGTAGACTAAATGAGGTGAATGTAGAGAATATTGAGGACAAAACGTGTTTAGTAACGGAAATGAGAAATACGATACAAATATGATACAATAATTATCTGTGATCTGAGAAAGTTGAAAAGTCAAGCACACAGAGTGGAATGCTGAGCGCTCATTGGATTTAATGGAATTGAAATCTGTCTTTAATCATATATTTTACTTTGCCAGCATATGGTTTACAGTTGGTATTTGTTGATGTATTGTGTTTGGTTCCATTGCTGAAGACGCATCTACTTGTAGATGCAATAGAATTGATGGGAGCTAATTTCACCAGTGCTTAGATTCTTTCATTAGTAATCTCAAACAAGTTTTCCAAACAGGTTATTCTAAAATTAATTTACAAAAGTAAAATAAAAGCTGATTCAACCAATGTAGTAGCAAACCTTAAGTGTTTAAAAAATGTTCACCTCTCAAATGTGAAACATGACCAACTTTGAGGAACCACAACTCCGGCTGTGTTTAACCCACAGGGATGATCCACCACTCATCCACCACTAATTCCTCTTTCCAACGGTATCAAGACTTAGTTGCTAGCATGTACGGTTCGCAAGATAATTGCGCTTGACCCTCTAGCGCGTCGGGTGTCTTTGAAGTTTAAATATCGTGCAATCACAGCCAATATCGTGATGGTGATTAAAATTCGATCAACAGTGCAGCCCTACTATGTTGACTGTAAAAACATATGGGGATAATGCAGTGTGTATTTATGTCTGTGATACATGGCTGTGTGTACATGGGGGGACCTGTGGTCTCCACAAACACGGAAAAACAATTGATGCTGTTGAGGTAGGGTTAGGTTAAGGGAAGGTTTTGGGCCGGAAAAAAGGGAACAAGCATGAATGGGTTAATGTTACAGAAGTACAGTAACTCAGGTCCTCACAAGGATGGATGTTTGTGCAAAGCAATTTGTATAGCCAGGTTTGACATGGACATGGGTGTTTGTGTGAGTGAGTGCACGCAAGTTAGTCTGCATACCATAAATGCATGTGTGCGGCGTAACCCCATAGATAATTTTTCCCATAAGGCCTATCTCTTTGAAATGGCTGACTGTTTTTGGGGAACTCCCTCTGTCCCCTTTAACTCACTCAGATGTTGCAATAACTGATGTCCTGACTTCCTAGAACAACCCATTCCATTCATTCGGCAAATCTTACAAAATCTTTCCATTCCCCTCATGTTTCACAAGCATGTGATGTTTAACTGTAGTATAGGGCTCCCACTGCACCTCCACTTGGGCCAACACAAAGCCTTACAGTTAACAGAAATATGTTTAACCCGGGACATTGTTAGTTGTGTTACTGAAACACAGTGCCTGTGTTGGGGCGTGATGGAGTAGACACGTCATACTTATTTGGAATTTTGACTCACTGCTTTTTTCTGCCCTAGCGACCAAACATGACAATAAATATGTATACAGACATTCTCACCTGACTGCTGACCGTCTGAACACAGGTCTGACCATGTGACATATTCTCACCTGAAAACAGGTCTGACCACCTGACACACTCTCGCCTGAACACAGGTCTGACCACCTGACACACACACTCACCTGAACACAGGTCTGACCACGTGACACATTCTCACCTGAACACAGGTCTGACCACCTGACACATTCTCACCTGAACACAGGTCTGACCACGTGACACATTCTCACCTGAACACAGGTCTGACCACCTGACACACGCTTAGCTGAACACAGGTCTGACCACGTGACACATTCTCACCTGAACACAGGTCTGACCACCTGACACACTCTCGCCTGAACACAGGTCTGACCACCTGACACATTCTCGCCTGAACACAGGTCTGACCACCTGACACATTCTCACCTGAACACAGGTCTGACCACGTGACACATTCTCACCTGAACACAGGTCTGACCACGTGACACACTCTCACCTGAACACAGGTCTGACCACGTGACACATTCTCACCTGAACACAGGTCTGACCACGTGACACATTCTCACCTGAACACAGGTCTGACCACCTGACACATTCTCACCTGAACACAGGTCTGACCACCTGACACACTCTCGCCTGAACACAGGTCTGACCACCTGACACATTCTCACTTGACTGCGGATGGTCAAAAACAGGCCTGGACAGTTGTGATATATTTGGTGGCCTTGCCAAACAGTGCCCATACTGGGGTATTGTTGTACGGGCCTGGGAGGAATAGAGTAGCAGTGAGTCAGCCATACACTCTGGAGTGCACACAATCACTCTCAACGGTCCAACATTAAGCTATTTTCTAACTGGCCCAGTTGGTTTCAGGGCCGGTTGGTTTCAGGGCCAGTTGGTTTCATGGCCGGTTGGTTTCAGGGCCGGTTGGTTTCAGGGCCGGTTGGTTTCAGGGCGGGTTGGTCTGAAATCTACTGGCCTGGAATGATTTTTATTTATTTTTTTATCTACTGGCCGATATTGAATAAAAAAACAACAGATATTTGCAGATTGCAATGTACAAAAAATATAAAGTAATTTGTATGTCATGAAATTAAGCATAAATCAGCAGTCTGTAAATTAACCTCAAGACATTCCAAAGAGCTGTCAAACGCGCGACATCCATACTGGAAACATCCAACTGAAGGTAAAGTACCAAAATTGCTTTTTTATGTGTTTCTACATGTGACACTTGTAAGATTGTCAAAAACTGCAATTATTTGAAAGTTAATATATGATTGTGTGGTATATATAATAACTACTCACAATGTAATGTAGTGTACATGTTTCCCTTGCTATTGTAATTTTTCGACTCATGGAAACAGTTCCTTTCATGACAGTACTGTAAAAAAGGGTCCCTCCCTAAAATGCATGCAAAAGGATGTCAAAATTGTATTATTTGTCAAAAAGACAGCAACAACATTGCCACACACAGACGAGAGAGAAGTAGTGGCATATGACAGACATTTTAATGGGACAGCAAACCAAAATGGAAGAGGGAGGAGTGACAAAGATGACAGGCAAACATTTTAATACGGCATTAATAATTCAAATAGGAAAACTGGGCACTGGCCCAGTCGGTCAAGTGACTGTCTTTGTTTACTGGCCCAATGTTAGCTCTTACTGGCCCCGGGCCAGTGGGCCATCATTAATGTTGAACCCTGACTCTCAAGCATGTACGAGCACAAAGCCACATGCACCAACAGAAGTTTCAAAAGAATGTCAAGAGGAAAAATAACAAATGGACTGTTTAATTTCTGTGTTGGTCAGGTCTCCCACGGCTCTATAAAGCAAGCTCATATGGTCATCATTCCAATGAAAGGAATGTAGCAATATAGCACAAGAAGCACTGGAAGAAACTGTGGGCTGGTATGGGGGGGCAACTATTAAAAGGGGCCAGTGTGGCCTAAAGACACAGACATCTTTACACAATGGAAATGTAATGAGACGCATCCAGTAAACCTCCTACTGTACATATTTCCTGTCTAATATCCTGGACTAGTCCCATAGTAAAGGTTGGCAGGACTCACATTCCCGATTCCATTGAGGAGATAAACAGTGAAACTAAACTCAACTCCTTCTGCACATCAACCTAGAGGCATCTTAACTATTGTGTGAGGACAGTCACTCAAGACAGGTTCCAACGCTGTCAATAGAAAGACTATGCCTTCATTGACAGCTGATAAGCCCCACCGTCTACCTACCCATTGCTTATTTTTGATAATACTGTCACCTTGGAAACGCCAGACAGCTGTGTCAGGCAGGTTTATGGGCCTTTCCATTCTGTGGAAGATTCTAGATTCCCTTTGTGGTTATCCATCAAAACAAGAGACGGTGTTACTAACAATTGTCAAGCCGAGGCAAATATAGCAAGGCGGCGAGACATTCTTTTTCTCTACTCCTAAAACCTGTCAGTAAGTGACAAACCTTCCCCCTATTGGGAGGCCTGGAGTGGATACCTGCCATGCATGACAGCTCTTGTCTGTATTCATACGCGCACAGCCAAGCTAGCACGCGCACGCACGCACACACGCACACACAAAAAAGGGGATAAAGGTCATCTTTTTGTCCTAGGGCAGCTTTGACTTACTTCAGTAGACTTTTTCAGAAGGTGGGCAAACATGTAAAAGCGCTCATCAGCTTTAATATGAGTGAGATCTGCTGCCACTTTGACACAAGGTAGACTTGGTATAGCATCATCGCGACACTCATAACGTCACCGCTGTGGTTTGTTCTATTCTTAGAGCAGTATAATGCAGGTCTACTACATTTATGCACAAACAACTAAAACTACACGCAAGAAACTGAAAACACATTACTCCAGAAATGGTATCATTACCTATGTAAAAACAACAATATAAATTAGTAATACGCTCCTTCCAATAAAGCCTACAAATACATTTGTTGAAGTGCAATGTGCAGCCACATACATAGCATTTCTAACAAACATGCTCTTAAAACCAATACAATAAAAGGAAGGCCATTAGATGAGTGTGCATTAATGCTACCCGGGCTCTTTTTATTTAAGAGCAGCCTGGCAATTAAACACCTTTTAGAGGTGGCAGATTAAGCCTAATGAAAGTCATCTGAAAATAAACTATCATGCATTTGATGTTGCTTATTACATTAAATAGCAGTTAGCTCGTGCAAAATAAGCTGTTATCTATTTATTTACACGCGGTTGCAGTGGGGTAGACCATCTGGTAGTAATGCGTTGGTCTATTTTATTCCACTTTTTTTGCTAGTCATGTGAACAGGATGCTACTTGCCTTTCTGATAACAATATTCTGCCCTTACTTTAGCAGCTGTTTGTCAAAGGGAATTGCAAGGCGTGTGGAGTGGGCCTGTTTTGCATGAATCTTTTACATTCAATCCTTAAAATTGTTTTGGTGATGTTGTTTTTAATCACCCCATGATTCCTTTGATGGGATTTCAGATATTTTGTGTAGTGCCAAATACTTACTGCCAAGGGAGTCAAGATCTGGATCCAGATAACTGCCAACTCCTTTGTTCTCCCCTAAAGACACACACACCCAACTTCGCCCACACTGCATTGGTCCAATACACTATACTGTACATAACAAGGTTAGCAGCAACAACAACACTCCTCTTTCTCCTATTTTATTTTAAATCATTAATAATAAAATTATTAATTTATTTTTAAATGTTTAATGTCTGATATTAGTATTGCTTATTTACCATAACCTCCTTGGCATGTGAAATGTTCAGTCTGATGTTCAGGCCTTTTAAGATTCAATTTGACACTGTCTCACATCACACAGCATCAACATGCACACAAATCATCAGGAAGTAGCCACCTGTCCTTTACAATGTGGAAGTAAAATTGTCAAGGCTTTGTTATTTGAACCAGGGTTTTTATAAAGTTTGCAAATTTGCAAAGATAACTCTGAAGTTGAATTAGTTATTTCAAGGGTATAACCCTAACTTAGCTAGCTACTATAGCAAGCTACAAGAATCCTATAGCTAAGTTGACACCTAGCTTAGTTGACTGCTTACTGTCAGTGTGTTCTTCGTTGTCTATGGCTACAGTAGCTGCCTGAAGCAGCTAAATGTTATTCACGTGGTTTACCTATTTTAAAGTAAAGTTTGCAACTGTAAAAATTTAAATGGATTCTAGCCCAAATCTCTATTTTCCTGTTTTCCTTTCCCAATTTGACCAGAACTTGCCTTGTCAGCACCTCAATAGGTGAAGGATGCTTGAGGACGCTACCATGATTCCTTCAACTACAGGTCACAAAGCCTTCCAATACTTATCACACTGCTCATTTCACACGGAAGCCTTTAGTCAACTCTCCTTGGTACATGATAGAACTCAAATGCACTCAATCTGCATATTTGGAGAGCGACGTAGCAAGGTACGTTAGTCTAAATGATCTACTCCCTTGTCCACAGAAACGTTGTACCAATTTTCCCTGCCTTGTGCTTGAGCTTCGGGAAAAGTCGGAGAAGCCAGGATCAAAGCCATGGCCACTGTATTGTTCCTACCAAAATGTTTGTTCCTACAGTAGCTAATTGATCTTCTTCATGTTGTAGATACCTTACAGACATTGGTCCCTCGTTGAAGTTTAGCGTGTTTCTCTGATTGTGACTACATTTGGTTAGCTGAGCATAGGAGCAGCTAATTGGAGCATAGATGTGGTAAAACTGGTTGAGCAACTCATATTTCGAGCTAGTAAATAACAGAATAACATTGTGTTTAATAAAATAAATATGGCTAATTTTAACTTCTGTGAAAATCGTCAATCTTTAGAAATATTGCTTGTTCAAAAACATACTGTACATCATTGCTTTGTGAAAGGACCGGATGCAACACAATCTGCGTATCTAGGACATTAACCCTATCAAATTCATCTGACAAGAAGAGTGAGAGTCAAGTTTGCCAGACAACACCACTACTGGGTCAAGACCACTACTTCAGGGAACAATGTACACTAAGTATTCTGAATGCAATGGGAGAAAAAAACTGTGTTTAATTAGAAAATCCTAATAAAACATTGTGGCTGGGGCATTTTGGTTTGGATCTGCTTTGCTGACACAGCATCTGACTAGCCTATTAATAATATACCTACTGTCAATGCTTACCTATAACATTCCTACTGTCAATGTGTAAAATTATCGGGATATTGAATGCACTTATAGTGTTAACCTCCATTGTGATTTTGTTAATGATAGGACCTAAACGAGAGCCAGATTTTAGCACAGTAGCTGGCTTTGTGAGGCAGAACGTGAGTGACACTTATCCTACAACAGAGATAATGACAGGCAACATGTAGCGCAAAAAGAGAAAGAACAGGACTGTCAAATAGTACTGTGTTAATTACGGCAGAGCAAATACAGAGAAATATTTGCAAATCAACATAACATCTTAGTAAAGTGATTATTAATGTCATGAAGCAGCCTTGCTACAGGAATGACTTTTCTCATCATCTTTTACAACCACTGCTAGTGACAAGGGGCTGTACTAATGTGCAGACAAAAAGCCCTGGGTATCGCGGTCTCCTGTCAAGTTCAATCAAATCAGAGTTCGTGTAGGAGAGGAAGTTATGAGATAATGCTCTTTACAACCCAATAATAAGGATTTATTCTGCTACTGATGTCCTAAGGCAGGCCGCCTACGCTTTTTTTGTTTGTTGTTGTTCCGCCTACGTCAAAACATTGTACAAAGCAAAAATATGTATTTTATAATTGTTTTAGTTATTCCTTCAAGGACAACACTTAGCTTAAACTAAAACTATTAAAGGTATCATATATACAGACATATTCAAGAAAAAAAATGTATAAACGAGTGAAGGAACAACATGGATACAGACGCTGTGGGGGCCATCCTGGCATGGTTTGTGTCCACCCATAGAAATAGAATAAATACAGAACGACCATTCCAATTCAAATCAATGTAGCAGAATAGTCAGAGTGGCAGCCATTTTTGTGTGTACCATTCCATTGCAAAGATCTAGGGGTCTACTTCTGCATTAAACCAATTTGTGGCAAGTCGCGGACTCACTAGTGGCCTGACTTGTTGGTGAAGAGGAAGTGGAGAGTGCTGGATTTAATTGCTTCATAATTATATTGGTAAGTCATCAAAATATATTCAATAAATGCTGATATTACAATACTGTCTAACTGAAAAACTCTCAAACTAGTGAGTGCAACATATTTTACAGCCTCACTGACGTGTGTTGTCACCGTGACAAGGCACTAACAACAATCGCCATTTTGTTGTGTACTAAGCGAATGACCACACCAAACATTTCAATGGCCTTTCTATTCATTCTATTTCTATGGGTCCACTTGTCCCCTTAGAAGGAACGGTCACTGCAAATCATTGCCAAGTCATTCTGAGTGATCACCTTCATCCCATAGTGAAACATTTCTATCCTGATGGGAGTGGTTTCTTGCAGGGTGACACTGCCCCCATCCACAGGGCACGAGGGCTTGGATGATTATGAATCATATGTTATGGCCTTCAGTCACCACATCTCAACACAGTTGAACACCTATAGGAGATTTTGGAACAACGTGTTAGAAAACATTCTTCTCCACCATCATCAAAACACCAAATCAGGAAATATTTTTCTGAAGAATGGTGTTCCATCGCTCCAGTAGAGTTCCAGAGACTTGTAGAATCCAACACAAGACACATTGAACTGAGATACTTGATGTTGATTTTTCCTTTGATTTGACAACTGCTTGTACAGTACGCATATTTTCTATATAAAAAATCACAACATTCCACGCGTGAGTGCTGTGTTGCGGATGATGGGTTTAAATTCCGGTTTAGCTACAGTAATTATTATTTTCCTTGGGATATAAGACATAATATAGCTACAGTATATTCTTTTTCAAAGTTTGCAATTTACCATATAATTTAAATACATTTATATTTATAAAAATAACACATAATATAGCTATAGCCTGAGAACTAACAAAAAATACTTAATTTGTATCTATGTCACTGAGGATTTCGGCGACCACCTGCGCAGTTCGTGGCTGCATGTAGAACCAGGTGGAACTTACCCTCTGTCATAATCAGCAATGCTTTGAACAAAAACAGTTAAAACGGTCAGAATGCCCATGTCCACCATGGTACAAATTCTACCTTCTACCACCTTCTACATCATCTCCCTAGTTCAGCAATGCATGAACACCCTGATTTTGTACTACCCCTGGCTCAGTAACAAGGACACCAGGATTATGGTACAGGTAACTGACACTCTGGCTAGCCTCAACGTCTGCTTTTAAATACATTCTCCCCTTCTTTCTTAATTAAAACACAACCTACTTTGCTAGTTTACAAAAACTGGTAAGCCTCTGAGCTTTTGAAGTTGTCCAGTCTGCCCATCGCTAGCAATGGATTCAAAGAAATAACAAAAAAAGCTTCCATAGGCAATTCTGGGCTATATTTTACATCATCAACCCACCCTTCAAATGGAAAAGGGAGAAAGAGACTACTGTTGCCACTTTGTAAAGTTGTTTTAGATTGATTGGTCTTTCTTGACCGCTCATTGCTTTTTGTCTGTAATTATTTAGTGAAAACGTACTTAGCCTTGGGCTGTTTACACTTAGCAGGAAGTTGCTACAATAATTTGTGCAAAGTATCATGGGATGTATGAATATTGTGGATACATATACACACACCGATCAGCCATAAAATTATGGCCACCCACTAATATTGTTTATGTCCCCCTTTTGATGCCAAAACAGCAGCCCCATACACAACAAACTGCGATGCACTGTGTTCTGACACCTTTCTATCAGAACCAGCATGAACTTATTCAGCCATTTGAGCTACAGCTGCTCATCTGTTGGATCTGACCACACGGGCCAGCCTTCACTCCCCACATGCATCAGTGAGCCTTGGCCCCCCATGACCCTGTCGCCGTTTCACTGCTTTTCCTTCCTTGGACAACTTGGACCATAGTTACTGACCACAGCAGACCGGTAACACCCCACAAGAGCTGCAGTTTTGGAGATGCTCTGACACAGTCATCTAGCCATCACAATTTGCTCATTGTCAAACTCGCTCAAATCCTCACGCTTGCCCAATTCATTTTGTCCTCAAAGTTTTGAAGTGTTAGAAGCAGAAAAAATGTATGTATACATGCTTATCTATGTGGAAAGGGTAGACCTAACTGTTTGAATGTGCAAGTGTCCAAAGTATTGACTGGTACTGTACGTATAGCATAACAATATAAGCTTCCAGCAACAATAACCAAAATAAAACCTAGACAGGAAAACAAATGAGTAACAGAAAAACAACAATAATGTTTTTTAAGAGTAAGTAGGCTGCAGAAAATTACTGTTAAAACAGCGCTTTTTATCTCAGTGTGTTGGCAAGATTTAGAAATGCAGGATATTGGCAAAAAGTTCAAAGATGCAGTAAGCTGCCACACCCACCACCTAAGTCCTTTTTGATCCAGAAATAAACTGGTGAGAAAAGATATTTATGAGTTATAGAGGCCACTGCTGCATTAAACACCAAATTCATTTTGATGGGACTGGGATTGTTTGTGTGTTACTGTATGTGTGTGTGCGTGTGTGTGTGTATCTGTGTCAGTGCAAACTGCATGGGAGTGTGTCAGCATGTATATGTATGTGTGTCAGAAATGACAATCAGCCACAAAGTAATTAAGTTTTAGTTAATGAGGCTAATGATGAAACAGATGGCGTAGTCTGAGCTCTGACCATCACTGGCTTTTGATTAGTGGGAGGGTCCTACTTTAGAGGGCTGCCCTAAGAACGATCTGAAGATCTGCTATTGCTAACCAAACCAGTCTGCTCTGACTTCAATCTCCTTCAACCCATCAGATGTAGATCCACGGAAGGCAGGTCAGCTTGGGGGGGTTCTGTTTTGTTTCAATTACTGATTCACACTTCCAATTCTGTGTACTATGTGGATTAAAAACATATTTAACTACTACTAATCTGCAGTTATTCAGTAACAAAAAACACAAACAATGAGGAACCAAAATTAAACTGAAAGCATCAACAAGCTTTACAGATGACTTCCTCTGAAACTGAGCTATCGTCCTTCACTTCCTTCATAACAGATGTACCTGGCTTGTAATTTGCCCAGTTTTAACCTCCCGCCCTGCTGATAGATCTGTGGCATAAGCTGAGATCCTGAGGGTATAAGAGGGACTCCGTTTTACCTGAGAAATACTCACGAATATTCTCTGCCTCAAACCTGACTGAGGCTTTGGTGCCACTTCAGCTAAACAGACTCAATGAAAAGATGTGGAGGCACGCTCTTTGAAATCCTCCAGAACCCCCCACACCCCCACCCTCGGTTACCTGCCCCCTCCTTCCCACTTCCCAGATCAGTATGCTAATGGAACTCATTTTTCAGTTTTACCTCACCGTGAAGCTTTGACACAATTACCTTCCACAGCTTATGTTTAATTCAAATGTGCGTGCGTGTTTGTGTTAGAGAGTGTGTTTGTGCATGTGAGGATTAAATCCCATCTCATGACACAAGAAAATAAATGTTTTAGCCCAACAAGTTCTCTGAAGACGCTACAGCATAGAGCATAAGCCAGAGAAGATGAGTGAAATGGAATGGTGAAGAGAGCTTTTTCAGAAGCTTTAAAATATGGGGGGGGGGGGGCAGATGTAGGGAGCACCAGGGCTGGGCCCAAACTAACCGCAGGGCCCCAGGATCTGGTGCTCCGACTGGGGGTGACGTCAGATGGGTTCATTGGCATTAGCAGAAGAGATGTCCTTAATGAGAGAGGAAAACTGAAACATGGCCCTGGGAAACTCCCGGGATGAAATCAAGAGTAACTTCAGGAAGGGATAGGACAGAGGAAAACAAAAACAACAAAACAAAGCTAGAGAGATTAACCCGGGTGGGGCTTCTGAGCAAGAAAATCCTGGTCTCGGGGGGCCTCCGTGAAAGATGGGATGACTCCACCACACAGCCCCGTATCGATCCAAACGAATGCTAGCGTTAATCTGCTAGAGTACTCTTCCAAATTGATTCAATATCAATTCTATAAAAGATCGTTTTTGCCTTTAATGACTCAATTATGTTGCAGACTTCTTGTGTTTTGATTTATGAGCAAATTGAGGATGAAAAAATAATTCCCTCCCCACACAACAAAAACAACAAATATAACCGTTGGGGGAGGGCGGGAGATAGTGAGAGGAAGAGTGAAGTAAAGAGAATCTAGTCCATCCTTTTCTTACTGTTAACTCTCCTGGGGTAACTTCAGCGGGGGCCATATTAACATGTAAATCAAAGAGTTGTAATACCGAACAAGATGCAGTCGAGCGTGCACTACAAAAATCCCTGATGTGGCCCTATTCTCATGGTAAATCTGCAAAGCTCTGTAAACATCTACTTGAGGCGCGAAAGGATAAGCTGCACAAACACCTGAATAAAGGAATTTGGGGGCAGGTTGAAGATCCCTTGGCCTCTGCCTCACGCCTCTTTACAGGAAGAACGGGTCCACGAGAACAGAGATGCTGCTGAATGTAACATGGTTGACTGTCAGATTTCTCTGTCTGTTTCCTGATGGGTTCTCATGTTAGCAATATGCTAAACAACTTGGATGTACCACTACCAGCATTACATTTAATTTGGATTGTGGTCAGAATACTTTCTGATAAATTCAAAGTAACGTCTGGGTCGTTTCCTAGAATTGATGTTTTCATTTGTTTTGAAACACTACAGGCAACTTTTTAAAATGCCATACGGACAATAATAATTTGGTTATTCTGTGAATTACAAATTCGGGAGAAAAAAGGACCTCATCCGAAACGCAAAAAAGAACCCAAGGACAAATAAATTCACAAATTTGACAACATTCTGAAAAAATCTATAGATAAAGCTGCTGTGGACTACTAAACAGACATTAGGAAGGCTGAGCAGAGTCTATTCATCGGTAGGCTCATTGTTCTCCGGTAGGCTCATTGTTCAGTGCTAGGCTCAAGCTGAGATTTTTTGTGTGTTTCAACTGACAGAATACCAGTAGTTATCCTATTCCAGGAGTAGATATATGCTTTTCAAACTGACTGGCGGTCATTAAAACACAACCCTTCTAAAAAAAAATATATATATATTGATGAAATGATCTGCAATGCATGTTTACAGTCACAACAACTAAGGTACTGTTCTATATCCAGGTCAAATGCAGCTCAAATTACAAAACTGTTGTCAGCAAGTTGCAGAAAATAAGCTGTAAGATGTAACCTATTTTTCTACAAACACAATCAAATCTTTCAATTGTTATGAACACATTTAAAGGAAGGCTCCAGACCTTAAAATGCTTTTAGCTAGACTATTTCGCCAAACTGGAAAGCGTTTCAAAAAGTAAACATTTTCAGAAAGTTTAAATGAATAAGATGGAAACATTTTAAAACAATCCTGCTTCAAGGCAATCTCAGACGGTCTTAGTCCTTTGGGTGTTATTGGGGAATAATTTGTGTGTTTATGCTCTCTAAACAGCTTCAATATTTCTCTGATCATTAGTGTAGAGTACTAGGGCAGAAACCTAGAAATGTGTTATACATTCCATAAAAAAAGCTCGAGGACATTTGTAAGTGTCAATATATTTTAAAAGTAAATGCAAATAGCAAAATACATCTTTCATTGTAGGCCGGTCTGAGGGGATGACAGAAATTGGCTGAGGACTTGTGAATGGACCATGGACTGTTCAATATGCCACTTATGTGAAACCTTGCATCACTGATTTCTGCACACAGATACAAAAGTACCAGCTAATACACATGTAGAGAAGCATCCCTGGGGGGTAGCTTTACTCGAAAACACATTTCAAAGAGAATCTTGAACTGTATTCATACGAAATGATCCCCTGGACGCAGCTAGACACAGTCAGCATTCCCAGACAAAAAAGAGCATGTTTCCCACCCCAGCATGGATGGAGAAGCAGTTTGCTCCTGTGGTACATCCAGCTCTTTTTCTTAGAATGCAGATATGGAAAGTGCTTTTTCTCCCATCTCAAGGGAACGTGCAGGTTGGTTTCTTCTCTATGGCAGAGCAAAGCATCATGGGAAAGAGAGCGAGAGAGTAGTACCCCCGTTTCATTCCAGTGACACTTGGTTTTCAGCGCCGTCATTCCCGGCATCCAGAGCATGCCGTGTTGCCGGTCTGGAGGACAGAATGACAGCTGGGAATGAGTGATATGCTTGCCACCGCCGGGGCATCACGGACGAAGCTTGTGCCGGAACTGACCCTGCTCCAGTCCTGTCAGACGGTCCCCTCCACTAATTGACTGCTTATCAAGGCCAAGAAACATCACCAGGACCACACTGACTCCTCCCAATTGCTAGGCTACTCCACTGCATCACATGCAAAACCGTTAACTGAAACCATGCCTGACTAACAGCTAAAAAAAATATGGCATAATAATCGGCAAAAAGCATCGAAAAAACCCATATCAAACTAATTGACCAAAATTACCAAATTCACCTAGCCTGAGGAACCCATAAAACATTCAAAACAACATACATATAATGAAAGCCAGCCCCCTCCTTCCTGCTATTACACACCTCCGAAGAAGAATAAAAAAAGAAGGAAGAAAAGCCAGAGACAATCCCCTTAACAGTGAGGCCGTATTTCATTACAGGCACTGATATGATTCAGTAGTTGGTTACAGTGTGTTATTCAGTTAGAATGGGGTGGGCCAGGCTGTCACGCTTCATAGTGAAAACCCTCAGAAGATAACAGCCCTTTATTTCCCTCGGAAAGCTCATCCCCTGGAGACAGGAGGAATTCTGCTTTAATTCCAAACGCTGATAATTAATAAGCCAAAGAAGTACATAATATTAATTTTATTCCGGTTCACACTGGGACACAAGGACAGATTCAGACACAGAGAGACAACCAATTCAAAAAAGAATTGTCTATTGATTAGGAACGGTGTGGTAATGACCCATTGGAGAAGTAAAGAGGACCATGTTCATATTGGTCAAGGATCCATGAGGCTTGTGTCTTGCTATTGTTTGTGTAAGTCAATAAAACTGTGCACTGTATTTCTGGGATGTGGGCTGATATTCTGGCTCGGATTCAAGCAACCGAGGGTGCTCAGACGTTTTTTAGGAGGCATGAGGCGGTTTAAACATTTATGAAGAGTTTACGCCTCGAGCGAGTTGCCAGACATCCCCGTTGACAAGCGGTTCCTCGCACATCAGGGTCAGGGAGTCAGTTCACGGGGGGCTTGGGTTGGAAATACTCCTGAGGCAGCAGCTTCAAAGAGAAGCCCGCAGCCTGTTGTCTCATTTGCAGAACGAGGTGCCACATTCCCTGGGGTTAGTCAGTCCTCGCTGTCCCTGAACATGGCTTGCAAGGCTGGGGGATAGAAGTACGAATGCTGGGGCAAATCTGACAGCCTGTGACCGCCCCCCCAATTAGAGTGACGGATGTGCTAGCTAATTAAATGACAGATTAGTGCTCCAGGGCCCCCTAGACTGAAAGGCTTTCACACCATATAGAAACATCCACAATATCAAAGGAACCACATCATTGCACCTCTAACTAACCTGCCGGTGCAAACAATGGTTGACCATGCCAAGTCATGGTACTGGCTCAAGATCTGACCCATGCGGCCAATCGGAGCCTTCTGCCATGTAAACAGACAACCTATCAGCACCTGCCAACCAGAGCTACTACGGCAAAAATCTTCACACCACCCAGGCCGAACAAATCACCATCCATTAAGGACGTGAGGAGTTCCTGAAGCATCTCAATGTTCCTCCAAGCTTTTGTCTGAAAACTATGTGAGTGTGTTAGCCTCCAAATTTTCCACTTATATCAAGAAAACAGCAAGAGGAGGTACACTGGAAAGAACAAAAAAAAGAAGACTTTATTAGATTTAGCTTTGAACAGCCAGCTTAGATGTTCCCACAAAGACACAAAAAACTGGGCTGTGTGAACAAACGTTGTTTCAGCAGACACGCTGTGATGGCCGGGTAATAAACTCTTTCCAGAATCAATAGTGGCCTCCCGCGAGATTGTTACACTGGTGCGAGATGAATCAGAAACATATAAGCTGTAGGTGTTGTGCACTGATAACTTGTGTGGGGATAAAGGTCTGCACAAGAACAATTCAAAAACAATTGGAACCAGTGTGGGTGCACAACTGCATTCACGACTGAGTTGAAGTGTAGATTGTAAAAGTAAGATGTAAGTTACTTTACCTCAGTGTAAAACTTTGTCTCAATATCAACTACTCTTCACAATGCTGCAAACTGACTGGAAAGACTGGAACTGGAAACATTATCATCCATAAAGATTGACAAAAATGTACTGAATCATGTAGAACCTTTCTGTGTAAAGCTAACGTTCAAGGTTTTACATTTTTACAGGAATTGAAATTGGTTGCACTTTCTTTGTCAGTCTTAGTCTACTATTAATTTAGTGTGGTTATATCTGTAACATTTAGTAGGTGGAAATTTCATAGACAGTAATATATAACATTCTGTTGCAAGTTATTATTATAATGTTTTACTTACAGAATATAAAGTTAAATATGTTCTAATTAAAATTCCATGATAAATAATGTGTATGATGAAATAAATTAAATAAAAGTGTTTATCAACTGTGAAAAATCCATGCAAAACATACTGAAGGTATTGCACCCAAGACTAAATGTAACTGGCTCCTGAAAGCTACGGGAGATGACAGGCACATGAAGAACAATTAAACTCGACAAACATAAATCAGCAAATTATTTGATTGTTTCATATACCAGTCAGCATTTCTAGATTCTATCTGTCACCACAAAATATTGTGTTATCAGGAGCATTGGAAACCATACTTAACTGTGATCTCTCAAAGAAAACGCCAACTAACCATTCTAACTATAAACAGAATGGATACTATTCATCAAAAAGTTCTGAAGTTGACATATAAAAATATGATTTATTTATGGCCTTTGATTCTAATCTTAGTTTGGATTTACACAACATCAGTAGTTATTAGCTGCAGCTGCAACATTCAGTGATTATTTAACCCTATGAAAATATGTTAAACAGGTTAAAGTTTGCTCAGAGAACTCATACATTTCTAGGTCTAAAAACATGTAATCCAATGATATAACAGCGTACTGTTGCCCTTCAAGGTCTGAAGTGAAGAAGTTTTGAGCAACAATTAACAACGCAGGACAGAGGGATAGATTGAAACGTCAGGTTGAGCAAACGTAAAATGAAACTATACCGCTAGAAACATTACGAGACATCCAGCCCACCATTTATCTTTTGTCCTAGACACGTCACCCGGGTTCTTAGCTTATGGTCTTTTCCCCCAAACGTCCCTAAACACCAGTGCTTCAAGTATTTTTAATCAATCCTCCAGTTCAATTTACCTATAATGGCCATCATGGTTATTGCTCCCTGTGACCACCATTGTCTGCTAAAGAGCAAGTGTTTTCAGGTGTTCCTGTCCTGTATTGGCTCCATCTACTAGTTAGCCCACGGTGATAATACATTCACCTAACGTCTTTTTAGTCCTCTCCTGCTGCAATGCTCCTTCAGTAAAGCTAGGAAGCGTCTCAGCGTTTCTGCTTCACCTTTTCTCAACGAGAGCTCCCAATGTGCAATTGGAATAAAACAAATGAGCGCACGCAGTAAGACATCTACCGAGACCTGGTGGAACCGTGGCAGCGAGCTGATCTCCATTATTGTAAATATGGGGATGAGCCCACCGCTCCGCTGAGATTAACCTCAGAGACAACGAGGGCCTGAACCAAGTGCTGTAATAACCGCTCCCTCATGACCCCTTCTCCTGTTCTCATTTACCTCGTGAAGAGTGGAGTCTAAATCCCACTAGCTAATAAGGGCCTTTACAAGCATAACCACCCACACCAACTGCCTCCTCCTCTCCGTCTCCATCTAAACTCCCACTGTTGGGCTCCAACTCCCCACTGCAGTAATAGATTGGCAAGGTCATGTCCACCTAGAATCATTTAGCATAGACATAAATGGTGCGTAAATCCTTTGTTTGTGAATCGCAGATGAGTAAGTGAAATCACCAGGGGATAGATTAGTGCATGTGACCCACCAATTCCAAGATATTCAAACACCAATAAATGCATACATTTTATTTGGCTACACAAACTACTTGTTACAATTAGGTTTTAAGAGTCGGCTCAGCCAGGTGCAGGCTGAAATCTGCCAAACACTCACATCTGCATGGATAGGTACGGTAACTATCAGCCCATTACTCAGTCACTAGATGAGAGTAGAATGGATTTACATGCCCCTTGTTGTCATAAAATCTTAACACACATTAGATAAGACTGATGCAGCCAAGCTTGACTTTCAGGACAGTAAACAACAGTAAAACGGAGCATTGTCCTCATGGCATAGATCTGTTTATCATTATTCATGTTTAGTTTTGCAGGCGCTATCTGTGGAAGCTTACAGGGTGCTTTTTGGTTGATAACGGCTCACGGTACAAGGCAGAAGGACAACCGGATTCACAATGTGATTTTAGCGGATATCTGTCTGCTGTTCTGGGGAAGCTCCGAAGAGCCTGACAATAACACAGCTGGTTTGAACTGGGAACAAAGAAGTCAATTTCAGTCGCATAGAAGGGCAACAGACCAAACAAAATAGAAAATGAAAAATAAATTACAAATCAGTTTCATCCAGGTGTTCTTGAGTCCATTGAGAGAAAAAAGGGTCAGGGCATAATCTTTTCGAACTGACTGTAAACAATATTGCTGGCCTCTATTCTCTGTTCCTGTTTGTAGGGCACTTCTTGTTATCTGGGCTACAAAGGAGGACAAGCAGCAGACGAGTTCACAATTAGTGGGATTCTTTCCTGCTCAGTAATTTTTTTCATCCTGTAAAAAACACAGAATATTTCATCCATTATGGAGGTGCCGGGGACATTTATTATGCACCGACGGCTTTGCTCAAGGAGTTCTTCATCTGCTCCCAACATCCCATCTTAAGACCTATCCACCAGGGCACCAGGGACCAGAGGGAATAGTATGATGGACTAAGGAGTGGGAAAGATGTTGCGCAAGGGGTGTGGTGTCTAAGGTTCAGGGAAAGTGCCACCAATACATTGAACAGGACTATATTCTTCTATGTCGTCTACATTATCTGCACAGTTGTATAGGAACTTTGCTTTTCTACTCAATATACCTGCGTTTAAACATCTCCGCAGCACACCCACACACTGACTCATTCTGGGGCTTGAAAATGCTAGAACGGTCATTAAATGGCGGTTACATTTCTCCCCTCATCTCATTACAGAAAGGTAAGAGCGACGATGCATTTTTCATGCCATAAATACACCTAAGAGTCATGTGAAGTGTCTAGATCACCCTGGTCCAATCATCCACCTTTCATGTGCTGAACGGCTTAGAGATGTACCGGTACCTGTCAAGCGACACGGCGAAAGGCTGCGAAATGAACAAGCATTACTCTGTTTTGCCCCGATGACAGCTGGTGTAGCTCGCTGGTGCCAGGCACGTCCTCCGAATCATGATGCATTCAAGAATCTGTGGTTAGATCGCTGCAGAGAGATTTCTCACTCAAATGCAACTGGCTAAGCACAAACGCTCAGACAACATCACTAATTGCAGAGAGCCTATGTCAGCAAGGTTCTGTCCTTTGTGACACATCACGACTGAAATGCCAGTGGGTCACAAACACTTCCTCTGCTGGTCACCGAAAGTTCATGACCTTTCAAGATGTCATGATAAACAAAGCCCTGGAGTCGAGGGTGGGAGCAAAAAAAACTTGAGCACAAGGAGACAAAATAAACACAAGGAAATTACACAAACAAAATGCTCGGGCATGCAGGCACACAAACAGACACATCCATAAACCTCTATATATATATATGTATTACATTTTTGAGAAAGCAAGGTGTTTTCCCTGACAAGACAATTTGGCTAGGTTTTAGGATGTATCCTAGATGCAAGACCTGGATGAACTACTCTCATTTAGCATGGAGTTTTTATCAGGGAGATACTGTACGATACAGAGTATGCATTTAAGGAGCACTGGCAGAGAGAGAGCAGACTGGGAACTCACAGACATGTGAGGTTAAGAATGGAAGTGTAGGGCAGAGAATAGAAGAGAAGAAGAATAGCCTGGTTTTGCCAGCGAGAGTTCATCTCCGTCACAGAAACTAATTGAAATGGAAAAGCTAAATTGAGCGATGCCATTGTCATCCCGCTTCTCCTTGTGCGTGTGTCCTGCCCGTGTGCTGCAGCACCAGGCCAGCCTTCAGATTCATCCGGCCCAATCAGCCTCCCTAGTCCTCCACCTCTCCCAACACACAAACCATTTGTCATCCTCCTGCATCTCCTTCACCGCATCAAAGAGAACCATTTCATTCAAGGCCTCGGTGGCGCTTGTCCTCCTTATTTAAAGGCCTGTGTGAATCAGGGCCCACATGGACACCATATGCAGTGGCATCCAAGCACAGTGGGACAAACTCTCCCGTGGGGCATTTCAATTTGCATCCACATCAGAAAACGTTTCAAACGCCTCGTTTTCAATCAAATCGACTTTGTAATGAAAGGAGAGACGAGGCCCAAAAAGGACTAATGATGTGGAAGGACAAAGGTGTACAAAATAGGTCTTACCTTAAAGAAGGAGAGTAGGTGGGACACCAGACGACAGCAAGCAGGCAGCCAATGAGAGAAGCAGAAAAATGAAAAAAAGGTTAGTGTCTAAGAATATGAGTAGTCACCAAGACATGTTTAGGTTTCATCAAGACAGTAATCATCAAGCAAAGATTTTTCTAACATATTCCAAGGTTGCCTAGAGATAAGTCCATCTATTAATCTATCAATCCCCCAACCATGATAGTGAACACTGGGTTGTCCTGTCCTAATTGCTCCCAGCTACAGTAATTGCTGAAAATAATAACTGGCTCTTTGCCTGGTTTAATATCAGTAAAATAACTATATAATACAGTTAAAAGGAGAGTAAAGGCATTTAGTGTGTGTGTGTGTGTGTGTGTGTGTGTGTGTGTGTGTGTGTGTGTGTGTGTGTGTGTGTGTGTGTGTGTACATCGACATTCAAAAGTTAATTTAAGAGAGTAAAACAATGCAGCTTTAAAGATTGAGGAGATGCCAGAACACGTTAACCAACTCTATTTAAAGGATGAACTCATCTCCTTCCACGCTCATCCGTATACACTCTGGAACATTCTACGGGCTTCTGGGAGAAAAGCCTCTATGCAATATGCATGGATCGCTGTAGCACTGTGAAGGCTGAGTGGTATTCTCAGTGCGACAGAGACCTTGATCAGCTGCGGGAAATGATGCCGTTCTGACAATGAAGTGAGCAACCAGGGAGAAGAGATGCAAGTGGATCAGGTCGAGGGATGAAATGATTCAGCACCAAAACCCCAAAATGTTTTCATCCCTTTTACTATGGGTGACGTCATGTTGGATGGAAACTAATTGTTGAAAGAGGCTTCAACCCAGCTGTAGTGTACCATTTCCACTATTCTCAACTGGACAGAGAACTGTGATGGGGCAGTTCACCACAGGAAAAAAGGATCAGGGAAATAGCTTATTTGTGAAATAAGCTCAGCGCACATTTATTTATTTTTTGACTAATGGTGGCTTTAACAGCATAACAAAAAATCCTAATCCATCAGAGTCCTGCTCACTGATTTCAACTGGATAGGAGGAAATGTGCAACAAATTAGTCTCATCAGCCCGATACACGTTTAGAGGCTTTTTACACTACAATAGATACAGATAGCTTTCAGCAACATTTTCCAAATCCGCTCAAACCGAGGTCGGATGTGACATAACTGTATTGTGTAAACTTGCAGGTCTCTCAAATTCCATGCAACCTCCGGAGGTAGCACACGAGAGATCCCACCTGGGGCTTGGCTAATAGCCCAGGAGAAATGTGTATTGTGGGGAAATTCTTCACTGTAAGTCAATGGGCTGGGCTGTTTTCTGAGTGCACGCGGCTCAAGACGTCTTGAATGACACACCCACAAACGCGCGATTGCGGTCTGGAGACATGATAGTGTTAAGACAAACAGTATAGAAATGAGCTCGTGTGGACTCTTCCCTTAGCCTCTCTGTGTGCCCTATCACCTCTTAAAGCAGTATGTGAGCCGAACAGTATATCGCTGCTTTAAGGGCCCTCAAATGCCACATGATATGCTGTGGGGGCCAGATTAATAGTTCATACTCTGCAAAGGGGATTCCACTGAAGGACAATCTGAACCACCAGGGCCTGCTTATACACAGACACCCTCCTCTCTGGTTATGGATGTTTAGCATTATTTTCAGGGAGCCAGCTCATTTGGCTCCGTTCAGCTAACAGTCATTCATTTGGCTCCCAAATGGTCCTTGTTTCAATAGCGTTTATAATGCACTCAAAACTAGGGGTGCAACGGATCAAAAAACTCACGGATCGGATCGATCCTCGGATCAGGGTCACGGATCGGATCATTTTTCGGATCAGCAAAATAAAAAAATAATTGGAATTTTTTTGTTAGTTGTTTTTATAATTTTCAATGGTTATGATGAGCAATATGAGAGAGAAATGTGGTTAATACTGATCGTTGTATAGGTACATTAA
>JACXGM010010930.1:10095-25746 GCA_016801145.1 Umbra pygmaea | reverse complement strand
TTGTAATCTGCGTTGTCAGTCTTCATCGCATGTGTCTCCAGACCAGTGTAGATCTAGCTTCTTTAGTGGATTTCTAGCCTTTACTAGTTTCGCCTTCAGAATAATAGCGCTTGATTCAACGCGATAAACATCGCGTAACAACAAAGGAAACATTGCACATTTCGAAAATATGCCACTAAACTCTATTAGAAAAGTGTGATGTTTACTTACTAATATTTTAATAAGACCATTTACATTTGCAATCTGGATTGCTTATATAATAAATAGACAGAGTCATTGTCGCTAGCAGCATGAGCCCGGTGTGCGACAGTAATAATCATCCGTGCGGAACCACTGTGCGCGATACAACGTTGGTAACATTGATTAAACGAAGCCTCGAGTCAAGTCATTTTGTGTCGACACATTTTTGTAATCGAGTTATTCAAGTTATTTGAGGAATCGTTTCAGCCCTACATTAGTCAGAATCATCATTTACTAAATACTTTAAAAGAAAAAAGAAACAGTTTTATAATGTTTCTATAAATGTTATTCTGTATTGTTTGCTATTACCTAAGAACGATGGACCATTTGAAAAGCATACAGCTAAGACCAAGTTATTCTGGGATTGTGACAATGACTAATACAACTATGAAGAATTGTTTCACTGTGGAATGTAGATTTGCTCCATTGTAGGAACGCGGGCGACAGGGCTAAATTAACTCTATGAATCTTTGAATGCAATGTATGTAAACCTCTTTGAATGCAATGTATGTAAACCTAAGGCTAGCATGACCAAATGGAGATCAACAGTCAGATATTTTTCTAAGGCCTTTTGTCTCAAAAATAAGTGATACCGAAGCCATTTTGGGCCTCTGGGAGGGATTAACATATAGAATTCAGAGACAAGCGGGCGCCAAGTTAACCAGTACTAGTTATGTTGAATCCAAGGTTGCGGCAATTGTTGAGATTTAAACTAATGCTATCTATTGGGCCAATAGGAATTCAGTATTACGTTTCTGTTGTGACATCATTCAGTGTATAAAATTATTATTAAATCTTAAATCTTATTATGGTTAGCTTTTCTCTGCAGACACAACTTGGCTTTAAACATTAATGTCTATGCTCCATTCTACACATCTTCCAGACTCTTAAGTAAATTTGTTAATTGATGAGCACCTCGATTAATTCACGACCCTTCCCAGTCGATATCCTCCCTCCAGTCCCCCACCTCCTCAGCCAAGGAATACAAATCAAAGTCCTCCTGGGGTTAAGCCTCTGTCTCACCTGCCCAGACAGGCGGTGCCAGTCCATCTGCAGGCTGTAGATCCTCCTTCAGTGTGAACAGCCTTAATTCCTCCTCTGCCTCTTCTGGGAGGTGATCAAATAGAAATTGGACAAGTTTGGTGAATCTGGAGTAGTACGTACAACAGCTGTAAATTTGTCAATTACAAAACATCATTAGTAGTGGTGTTTCCTAATGTAGTAAGAAAAACTCAATGTGTCTTTAATAAGGTTGATATTTTAGGCAGGAGTGCATTCTGGGCATAGCAAAATAGTATACAAAATTTAATTCATGCAGAAAGTAAATTAATTGAATTGAGTTCAGAATATTTAAAATATTTTAAACAGTTATTGAATTAAACATTATAGGTAAGTTCAATAGTTTTGAGTTCATGAAACTTAAAAGATTTCAATATAGTATAATAATATGTGCAGCTTTACGAACAAAATACTGTCCATAAAATATTTACAGTAACTTGAAACTGCTACCCCTAAATCCAGGGCTGCCAACTCTCATGTATTTGATTGGTTTCTAAACTCCACTTGCCGTGTTTGGAGGAAGAAGAAGGATGTGTACAACCCCAAGAACACCATCCCAACCGTGAAGCATGGAGGTGGAAACATCATTCTTTGGGGATGCTTTTTTGCAAAGGGGACAGGACGACTGCACCATATTGAGGGGAGGATGAATGGGGCCATGTATCGCGAGATCTTGGCCAACAACCTCCTTCCCTCAGTAAGAGCATTGAAGATGGGTCGTGGCTGGGTCTTCCAGCATGACAACGACCCGAAACACACAGCCAGGGCAACTAGGAGTGGCTCCGAAAGAAGCATCTCAAGGTCTTGGACTGGCCTAGCCAGTCTCAAGACCTGAACTCAATAGAAAATCTTTGGAGGGAGCTAAAAGTCCATATTGAGAAGGTCTGTATGGAGGAGTGGGCCAAAATACCTTCTGCGGTGTCTGCAAACCTGGTCAAGAACTACAGGAAACTTATGATCTCTGTAATTGCAAACAAAGGTTTCTGTACCAAATAATGAGTTCTGCTTTTCTGATGTATCAAATACTTATGTCATGCAAAAAAATGCAAATTCCGTATTTAATAGTAGTCGTATTTAAATACAATGAGATTTTCTGGATTTTTTTGGATTCCGTCTCTCACAGTTGAAGTGTACCTATGATAAAAATTACAGACCTCTACATGCTTTTTTGTAAGTATGAAAACCTGCAAAATCGCCAGTGTATCAAATACTTAATCTTCCCACTGTATTTTGAGCCTTGTTAGTGGTATAAAATAGTGATTTCTTTTTACTTACTTACATTCATGCCCTCACAAGTTAGCGTTATAAGGTCATTATAACTTTGCACTAAAACTGTCCTTTAAATACCCTTTCTCATGATTGGATGCACCTGTCTATGAAGTTCAAGGCTTAATGAGCTCACCAAAACAATTGTTATACTTATGCAAGGCACTGTTTGTCGATAAATGTCAGCAGGCTTCCACTCATAAGCCACCTGAACATCCATTAAGCTGACAAATCAAATCAATCATAGCTGTTGCGGCCCAAAAAGCTTTACTCTTTCCAAATGAAATAATATTAATTAATTATGAAAGTAACAAGTTATAACATGGCATCCCTGTTATTAAGCATAAAGACAGATGGTCAAATTAAAGTGTTTGTAACATCTCATTAGTAGTCATGGTCATTCAGTCAAACATTGCAAGCTAAGCAGTCTCTTGCCATAATGTTGTTAATGTCCAGAGCATGAAGGGTAAACATTCTTCAAAAAAATGAATTCCAATCAGAGAAGAGCACAAGGACACAAGCACATACAAAAGCAGCACAACATATCTGGAAGATACAGTTGTTCTTATCTGCAGCTGTCACACGTTCATCATGCTTTTGTCCTTGAGACACTTTTTTCTGCCTTCCAACAGTTGTCTATATGAAAAATGTGATAAAACAGTTTGTTTTCTGGAAAAGTTAATATGTTTTTCCAAAGTCTGTTAAATCAATTATTCAAGCTGAAAATACATTCATGGGACTCTCTGGGTGATCTGGCCGCCATTGTTGCCAGTTAGATCAAAATGAGAATTGGGATAGCCCTTACCCTCACATGAGCGCGCAAAACTAAGGGGAAGGGGTAAGGGTAACCCTGCGTTCACACCTGTTTTTGTGGAAAGCAAAATTGAACACCTCGCGTCGCTCTCCAGCCTGAAACTTGTTGCTCTATGGGCGTTTCGTGGGAAATGTCAATCACTTGAGTATTGGTCTTCCATATAATTGACTTAAATAAAAACACATTTGCATTTGTTTATTTTTGTATGTGTTTCTCATTTCTCAAGAAGCTAAATGGCTATTAATTATGTTCGACGTAGTTTAGTTGGTACACATGGTGTGATGTGTCCTGATTGGGTGACGCTCCAACGCTTTAGCCAAAAAGTTCAACTATTTTCAACTTTTTCCACGCACTCTCGTCGCCTCCTCTGCTTCCCACCGCTTGCCGCCTCCCAATTCGTCTTGTACCATACAGAATACATTGAGACTTGTCGCCCTGACGCCCACTAAAAATGGCAGGTGTGAACGCACGGTAAGTGGTAAGACATGACATCTCAGAAGCATTTTCATGAGGTTATTTGAAACCAAACAGTACCAGAATACACTGCGCAACCGGCAACAATGGCAGCCAGATCATAAAGAGAGTCCAATAAATGTATTTTCGGCTTAAATAATTAGCTTAAAAATTACAACAGACTTGTTTTGTGCTCTACACATTCCTGTACATATATTTTTGCAACCATGTTCTTAATTGAAATGCTTTTAAAAATCATTAGTTTCATTACATTCCTGATTTGCACAACAGTCCTGCATTTCTCTGTGAATAGCCTTGAATGGACACCATGCATGTCTACAGTTTTAACAAAAAAACTACATTAGCAGCGGATTTTGTTTGATATCTTGAAAGTTTGTGATTAACACTTGTTGTCTCTGGTGATGTAGCAGCCAGCTAGCGACGATGTATGACAACGTAACTGTAACCAAGTGAAGAAGAAGAAGAAGTTTTGTTTATATAGCGCCTTTCCATAGCTCAAGGTCGCTTTACATCATACAATTACAAAACATTTAGACACTCAGACATACATTACAGTCACATAGATACATGTAGTCACATACAAAATGCATGTTAAATAAATATGTTTTAGCTGGATCTTGAATGTAGCCACAGATGAGTTATTCCGTAGTGTGAGAGGTAATGAGTTCCATAATTGAGGAGCATTAATACTAAATGACCTTCCACCTACAGTGGAAAGCTGGAAACGAGGGATGGACAATAAACCGAGTTCAGCTGATCTAAGGGACCGGGCAGGGCGGTAGGGGTGAAGTAAGTCAGACAGATATTGAGGAGCAGGACCATTTAATGCTTTAAATGTTAGAGGCAATACCTTAAAATGGATGTGTGATGCCACAGGTAACCAATGGAGGTCCTGGAGTACAGGAGTAATATGAGCAGAATGCCTAGTGAAGGTGAGGACTCTTGCTGCAGAGTTTTGAACATACTGTAGTCTTGCAATAAGTTTTTTGCGAAGACCAAGAAATATGGCATTGCAATGTGATTAATGCATGAATTAAAGTTTCAGCATCAGCTAAAGTGAGAGAGGATCGTAGACGAGCAAGATTATGAAGATGGAAAAATGAGTTTTTGACGAGAGAAGAAATATGAGAGCCAAAAGATAGAGTTGGGTCAAATAAGAAACCAAGGTTACGAATCGATGACGAGGGCGTAATGTGAATTCCATCAATATCAAAGGACTGATCCATCATTTTTACTAATGCAGTAGAGCCAATCACTAATATCTTAGTTTTCTTATCATTTAACTTGAGGAAATTCAGAGACATCCAATGCTTGATGTCCCTGATACATGCAGTGAGTGAGTCAGGCAGGGATGGTCTATCGGAGCTGGTGGTAAGATAGATTTGAATCTCATCGGCATAGCAATGGAATTGGAGTCTATGCCTCCGTATGATGTCACCAAGTGGATGTATGTAGATGATGAACAATAATGGGCCAAGAACTGAACCTTGAGGAACACCCTGTATAAGTGAAGCAGTAGCAGATTCAAAACCTTATATAGTGATATAGTACTTTCTATCACTGATGTAGGAAGTGAGCCAGGAAAGAGCAGAGCCTGTAACGCCAATATCAGACAGCCTAAAGATCATTATTTCATGGCTAACTGTGTCAAAAGCAGCGCTAAAATCAAGTAGCATCAAGATGTTTATGAGCCCTGAATCCATGGACAAAAGAATGTCGTTAACCACCCGAAGAAGGGCAGTTTCAGTGCTATGAGATGGTCGAAATTCAGACTGAAAAGGTTTGAAAATTCCATTTACATCCACATATGAACGCAGTTGTAAAGCAACAACCCTTTCAAGGACTTTGCTTAAGAATGTCAAGTTGGATATTGGTCTGTAATTGTCCATATTTAGATGGTCTAGGCCTGTTTTTTTAAGAATAAGGGTCACCGCAGCCAGTTTTAATTTTGCTGGAACAGCGCCAGACGCCAGACTACAGTTTATCATATGTGTTATAGAGGGTGCAACCTCGGGCACACACAGCTTAAGCAAAACAGTAGGTGTAGGATCAAGCCGGCACGATGTAGAATTTGAGCTCACAATTAGATCACTTATGGCAGCAGATAGAGAGAGATAGCAGAGAGAGAGTTTGTTGAGTGAGCGGAATCATTTAACATTCAATCCACATTTGAATCACTTGTATGAAAAGTGTTTTTGGTAATGGATGCAGTGATTGACTTCAGTTTATCAGAGAAGAATTGAGAAAAGCTATTTACAAGCCCCACAGAGCCCGAAATAACATGTTGTGGTTGATTTGTGATTTTTGTTAACCATTGCAAAGAGTGTTTTGGGCCTGCAATTTGAATTCCTAATGATAGAGGTGAAATAAGAGGATCTTGCATCATTAAGGGCTGTATGGTACTTAAGCGAGTGTTCTTTAAAAGCCAAAGAGTACACAATAAGTTGAGTTTTCCTGTATAGTCTTTTTAGGCGGTGACCCACAGTTTTCATCTTTCTCAATTCAAGAGTGAACAAGGTAGAAGCCCTTTATGAAGCAGAGAAGGAAGATGGATTCACACAATTGATTTTACGATCAGTCAACATTTTCTTCTGTGATGATATAGGTATTGGAAAACTACAACTGAAGCTTATAAATTTGTGATCTGAGAGAGCAAAATCAGAGCCATTAACAATGATATTACTTAAACCAGATGTACATATGAGATCCAATATATGCCCCTTGAGTGAGTAGCAAACGTTACATGTTGAGTTAGATTGAAACAGTCCAGTCCAGACATCAATTCATTGCATTGTACAGTGTTTTCATGTATATTAAAATCACCAAGCAGAATAGCAGATGAATAACTACCACAGACAAGAGTAAGTAATGGACTAATCTTTGAGAAAAAGTCTGAGGGCCATTTTGAAGGTCGGTAAATTAAGACTACAGCCAGTGGCGTTTGGCCAGTCATTTTCAGCACTAGGTATTCAAATGCTGAAACACCATGAAACTCGATCTTAGAGATTATAATAGTCTCACGGCAGACTACAGCCAGACTACAGCCATTTAGGTTGAAAAGGTCATTAGGAACCTGCCAGGTTTCCGTCAAAAGTAGCATATCAAGGTTTGTGTCAGTGATTATGTCATTCATCAGTGATGCTTTATCAGTCAGAGAGCGAATGTTCAACAGCGCACATCGCATATTTGAGGATGCGCATTTGTAGGCTGGAAGATCAGGTTCAAAACGCAATGATCTTAGATTTCCAGAATGAATGGATCGATTTCCGAGCTGTTGTAACAGTTTGGGTAGGGATTGGAGGCAGGCGCGTCTTCACGAAAGCAATGTACTTTATTGGAACAAGAAGGGACTGGACAAGAACAATGAAATACACAGAACAAACAAACCCACAGAACTAAATACCCAACTAATGAGGTGAGGATGTGCAGGTGAGGACTAAACAGGTAAACTGATTGGTTATGCAAAACATGTGATGGGATCATGTGACAAAAGGAGCAGGAAACAAAACCAAAACAAAACACATAGGGGAGAAACCACACTGTAGTGACACAGAACAAGGACAGAGTCTACAGACATTGTGACAGAACCCCCCACCTAAGGAGCGACACCTGGCGTGACAACTCCAAGGACACAAAACAATGAAGCATGAACACAAGCACACAGAGACGTAAGAGAAGGAGGGCAGGGGACACGGGGCAGCCGGGCGGCAGGGAACACAGGGGGCGGCCGGGTGGCAGGGGGGACAGGCAGTCCAAAGGGCCCAGGGACAGGCAGTCCAAAGGGCCCGGGGACAGGCAGTCCAAAGGGCCCGGGGACAGGCAGTCCAAAGGGCCCAGGGACAGGCAGTCCAAAGGGCCCGGGGACAGGCAGTCCAAAGGGCCGGGGGACAGGCAGTCCAAAGGGCCGGGGGACAGGCAAAACAGTGGGTCCCGGCGGCAGGGGGTCCGGGAGTCCTGGCGGCAGGAACTGCAACGACGGCCGAGCAGGGGGTCCGGACGTCAGTGCCGGCCGAGCAGGGGGTCCGGACGTCAGCGCCGGCCGAGCAGGGGGTCCAGTCGTCAGCGACGGCCGAGCAGGGGGTCCAGACGTCAGCAGCGGCCGAGCTGGGGGTCCGGGGACAGGCAGAGGGTCTGGGAGCCCTGGCAACAGGGGTTCTGGGAGCCATGGAGGCAGGGGTCCGGACATCAATAAGTCCAGGATGTCGGGAGACGGAGCAGGAGGTTCTGATCCCTTCACCGATGCTGGGTCCTCCCCAAACCCTGGTGGCGGGGTTAGGATCAGGCCCTTCAGGTCCTCGTCCTGGACAAGGCTGCCAAATGGGGGAGCGGACTCCCCTCGCCACCCCACATAGCCCCCCCGAAAATATCCTTGGGGGACTGTCGGCCATCTTGGGAGGACGGTCGGCCATCTTGGGAGGGGGGGCCCTAGCCCTACGACGGGGAGCCCTAGAACGGGGACTAACACCCTGGACCGTAGGGGTAGGGGCCTTGACTGGAGCCCTAGGGGCGACTACTGAGGCCCTAGGGGCGACTACTGAGGCCCTAGGATTGACTACTGAGGCCCTCGGGGCGACTACTGAGGCCCTAGGGGCGACTACTGAGACAATAGGGGCGACTACTGAGGCACTAGGGGCCACTACTGAGGCACTAGGGGCCACTACTGAGGCACTAGGGGCCACTACTGAGGCCCTAGGTGCTTGAACGGAAGCCCTAGGTGCCGGAACGGAAGGCCTAGGGGCAGAAAAGGAAGCCCTAGAGCTTGGGAGAGCTAGTAGGGCAGGAGAGAGCAGCTGGGACCTGGGGAACCCAAACAGAAAGGTGGGAGCTCTACCTAGCGGGCTAGCACCCTGGATCTTGTCCATTAGGAGAGCCCAGGCCTGTAGCATGTCCTCTCTCTCATTCCACTCTTTGTCCTCCGAGTCAAACAGCTCCTCCTCTGAGAGTTGGACTCTCATAATCTCCGAAGACGCTGTCTCCAGGTTATGGTAGTTCATTCTGTAACAGTTTGGGTAGGGATTGGAGGCAGGTGTGTCTTTACAAAAGCAATGTACTTTATTGGAACAAGAAGGGACTGGACAAGAACAATGAACTACACAGAACAAACAAACCCACAGAACTAAATACCCAACTAATGAGGTGAGGATGTGCAGGTGAGGACTAAAGACTAAACTGATTGGTTAAGCAAAACCTTTGATGGTATCATGTGACAAAAGGAGCGGGAAACAAAACCAAAACAAAACACATAGGGGAGAAACCACCCTGTAGTGACACAGAACAAGGACAGAGTCTACAGACATGTGACAGCTGTGTTTTATCCGACGCATGGATGTTGGTACAGACAACCGGAATATAATTAAAAGACGAGTAGTGGTAATTCCAAAGTTTCTTTTGCGCCCGGTGTATGTAGCGTGGTCGGCGTAAAACTCCAAGTTGTTCACACCATTTATAGGTGTCGGGAGCCAATCGGAACCATCCTTTAAATGTTCTGATATGGGCTGCAGAAAATTGTAAAATGTCTAATTTCTTAGGGGTATGTTTTCATCCCTATCCATTACCACTCGGTTTCGAGGGACAAGGGATAGGGGTAATACGAAGGGGTAGGGGAATGGTTAAGACAGAGAAATGGGATTCACCTTAAGACAGAGAATTGAGATTCACCCTAAAGCTTCTTGGCAGGAGAATATCACAGTTAACAAAATGTACCATTCTGCTGCTACCAACTTGAAGGGTTCAATTATGCACATGTGGAAAATCACACTAAAATGGAAGTGTGGGAGGTGCCAGACAGTATGATAAACTCCCCATTGCTTGAAGTGGAAATGACAGGATTTGAACATTTTTAAATACACCAAGGAATCCCAAGACAGCCTTTCTCACTTTATTTTGATTTAACACAGAAACATTCGACAACACAGGAACATCTGTAAATATATAGTTTTCCATTTTATTGCCCTTCCTCCCAATAACTCATTTTTTTTTTATTAAAAAAACACTTCATGTAGGAAAGGATCCTAGATAATCTTTGGAAGGCAAGAAGTATTTCTTGGAATATTAGTATGGTTTTACATCTGAGTAAGCGTTTTAATTGATTAATCAGCTACGCTGAGCATTAATGATGATGTCAGTGGTTAATCTGTAATACATTTTAAATAGAGACATGAGGTTTTACAATATATTTTATCTAGAGGGGAATATGTTTTACATTTATGTAGTTTTATCTTAATTTTATATACAGTGCTGCCGTTTTGGTGACATTATTTTGGTTTTTGACTAAAGGGTGCAATGGTCTGATTTAACCAGAAGTCATGCCCGGCTCCAGGATGAAATGACTTTTTCTTACTCGAAAAGTCTGCTAAATCTGCCCGGGTCCACCTTTGCAGGCAAGTCTCTACAAAATGAAGAACCAATTTATATGTAAAAGTATGTACTATTCAACAGCGCTGTTTGGTGTTTTGTGTTTTGGAATGTCTTTGTCTGTTTGTGTATCCGTCTCGTGGTTGATGTTTGTGTGTTTAAGTGAATTGCCCATGTGTTATTCTAGGTGGAGTGAATGGCCATTTTTAATGAGGTACCTTAAAATAGAAATAAATGGACTCTTGTGACTGCTATAGGCGACCAAGGGTTAGAATAGAATTAAAAGGCCTCTTGGGACTGCTATAGGTGGCCAAGAGTGGGAACAGAAATTAAGTGTCCTCTTGGGATGGCTATAGGCGCCAATGGTGAAAATGGAAATTAATTGGCCTCTTGGGACTGCTATAGGCGGCCAAGAGTGGGAATAGATATGACTGGCCTCTTGTGGTTGCTATAGACATCCAAGGGTGGATATAGAAATGATTGGAGAACATGCGAGTGATTTTGACGAGTGATATTGTGAAATCTTTGTGTGAATATGAACTAAACCGTGTTGGGACGGCGGAAGAAAACATTTGTTTTTAAAATATTGGTGTTTTGACAAACAGGAACTGTAGGAGGCAGGCTGCTGCATCTAAAGTAGTGCAGACCTTTCTTAAAGATAAAGTCTGCAATGTTTTTTTTGCCCACCCAATTTTAGTCCGGGTTTGTACTATATTTTCTATATTATATGTACAATCTAAGTAGAATCATTGTCTTACCGTAGTTAGCTTGAAACCCGAAGGTGTTTCTTATTGTAGGTGTTTCTTACTGAGAGTCAGGGAATTCCCAAGAAATGTGTGATGTATGGTTTGCTATGTAGGGGAAGTCCCATTGACAGAGCTGTCAATCAAACCTGAACTATATGATGACGTCTAATGAGTTTACAGAGCGAGCACAACCTCTAAAAACAGGAGAACAAGAGAGAAAATACAAATCTAGACACTTAAGATAAATAAATTAAGTCCCAAGCGGGGACCCGTTTTAGCTCTAGTGTGCCTAAATTCATATTCTCTAGACCCAAGAGGTCAAAATAGTTCTAAATATCGCCTAGAACGCAAAAAGCGCCTTTAAGGAAAGAATAACTTAAAGCTAGCAGTTAGCAACCTAGCTTGGGTTTAAAAGTTGTAACGGAAAGCATCAAAGTAATTTAAACTGCTCGCTATGTGATTACTTTTGTGAATGCCTATTCAAGATCGTTCACACCCTCCTAAGCCTTAGCCCCACCCATCTTTGTCAGTTAATGACAGGACCTGTTTAGAGACTGTCAAACAAAGGCAGTAAGGTGACTAAATCTGTCTCTCAAGCAAAACCAGTAATTCTAGTGTTTAATTTTGGAAACCCTTAGAAAAAAACATATTTAGGTATTATTTCAATAGTAATAAGTATATTTCTATGTTAGATTTTTCCCACTTAGTTTATTCATTAGTATATTTGTAATACATTTAAAATATCATTTTATTAAATGAAAAACATGTAGAAAACATATTATATAATTTTAATATGTCACTAGTAAACCAGCAATTGAAGATACATTTTTTTGTTTATCTGTATCGTTTAAAAAACACTGTTACATTAATAAACACTTGAGACATAAGGCTTACTGGTAATACTATCACACATTGTTCCTCCGGCAGAAGTAAGTGTTCTTGGTCACAACCTTGTAATGTTCAATTCCCACGGGGGACCAATGAGACTGAAATCAATGTACTATGAAAATGTATGTTAATGTGAACTCACCCAAGTGATGGAATGGGATGAAATGGGAGTCTATATTCTTACAGATTGTTTCTGTCCAGTATCAGATGTAGGTGCAGGGCAAGTGATGTCCATGGCATCTGTCACAAAACTCTTGGATCCTCTGAGATGTGGGACACCAATGTTTTCCAAAGCCTCCTGAATGAAGACAGCCCAACTGCATGTTGCCCTGGAATACACAAACACAAAAGTATAAAATAAATGTAGTCGCATCAATGTTTGTGCTAAAGAAATAACATGTAGTTAATGCTTGTAGAGACGCCAGATGGCTGCTTTTGTCACATCAGATGGCAACAGCTTTCCAGCAAAGTTTTTTCTGTCCTGGGTGGGATCCAGGCAATACTACTACATTATCCTCTGTGTAGTTGTTGATGATAGGCCTATTTCTGGCCCACCAGCAATATCAACTAATATTTTGCTTTCGTGCAACAATAAAAAAACATGTAAAAGTCAACTGAAAGATAGCATATAAGGGTAGTTTATAATATGTTCTGAATTACAAGTGTTAGTTTAGTACTTCAAACAATATGGTTCAAACCGTAGCAGGTTAGCTAGGCTAATGTTTCTATCGATTAACTGATAGGCCTTTGTCTGGCCTACTGTACCAGCTATATCAACTAACACATGTAAAAGGCAAAAAATCCTTAACATACTTCAAAACATAACACAGGTTATCTGTGACATGAATAAGACAACAAAACTTACCCAAATCACATTATCCAAATCATCAAGTTCCTCTCATTCTGAATCCGACTGTGCCAGAACGCTTTGGTCATCCTGTAAAAAGTTATCCAAAACCACCTTTTCATACTGAGCTGTGTTTTCAGTAGGGATGTAACGATTCACTCACAACAGGTTGAAAATCAATAGAAATGTTTGACAATTCAAGTCAGATGAAATGTTAAACAAATCGCGATACACGTTTTAAACAGCAGGGGCGTTTACTGAATAGCCTACTGTGAAGTTGTGAACCAAGCTTTACAGGCACAATAGCAGCAAGCACACACTGCCATGAAGCTAGCGAGTGTTTTCAGTTCATTGGCTCACACAAGCTCAATTCCATAGGAATGAACTGAAAATGCTTGGTTTGCTCCGCTGGCGCCGCGCCGGTGTGCATATTGCATATTTGTGCACCGTCAAATAGTAGACATGTGAAGGCAAGCATAATGTTGACACTGACTCAATCAAATCCATACAATCTATGATCAAATCCTAGGTGTGGCGGAATTGTGACTTTCCGTAGACTAATAATAATGCATCACCCCCGTGAGAAGCACCAGTCACCTGCGTTTTCATGCAAAAGACATTAATGACTAGTGCGAGAGCGACGGAGATAACAAGGTGCATCCTTGTTTTCATGGAAACCAGGTGTTGTATTTACTATCTCTTTCTCTAAATGTGTACACCCAGCTGGTCACCGCGTGAGTGAATATAAACAAAACAACATGAGATAGCAACCAATCAGGAAGATTTATGGGCGGGAACTTCAATTTATTTTGTTATAACAAGCAATTTTTATTTAACTTATTTCATATATCTACAGAATATAAACATCAATTTTATAAAAAATGAAAGTTTACATGTTGATGAATTCATTACTTAAAAAAAATTATATTTTGAACCGAAATTAATGGTTAGTGGTTTTTTACTGAAAAGTACATATTCTCTCCATACGCCTAGATGTCAGTGTCGGGTCACATATATCAAAATGTTGGCTTGGTTATTAGGAGCCCTACTGTATAGACCTCAACCGTCCCGCCCATCCTCCAGTTCCGGAGGTAAATTTCCCATTATTTTCTCCAATAGACGTCTGGACAAATCCATATATAAAGAGTTTTAGACCATGCATCACGCTAACCAGCTACGACGTGTCTCATAAGCATACAACAAATAATTTCACGTGAGAAAACGAAAATACCCACGTATTACAGTCTAGATTTGGTCTTGCTTTTGTATATTGTTGTTCAATATAAATTGGATATTGAATATTCAATGGATATTCAAAACCCAAGATCAGGTCTTGTTATCCCAAACTCAGCCGCACTATAACCAGTGTTGGGCAAGCTACTTGTAAAATGTAGTGAGCTAAGCTACTAGTTATTCTAAACTAAATTAAGCTTCACTACACTGAAGCTCCCCCAGGAAAATGTAGTAAGCTAAGCTACAAAAAAATGGCAAAAGTATTTTACTACATGTAAGCTATTTCTTTAGAATCAATTTTTTTTAATTCAATGTCAATGCTATTTTTTTAAAGATTATTTACTGAATTTAATGAATCCTTTTGTTCTACTGCTTAATTATATCTCTATCTCATGATGGCACAATATTGTTTTCTATAATAGAGCTGATTTAAATGTTTCAAGCACACATGAAAACAAATTAACCATTTTCAGACAAAAAGCAAATGAGTTAGTCTTCATAAAGTAAACCTTTGTTCACCTAAATTATGCCCATCATTACATTTGACAATAGTAAAATGTGACACAGACCCTATGAGCTATATATTATTAATTGTATTATTTAGCTATCTTAACATATGACACATTAAGATATGAATATGAACAGATTACATCAGTTGTAATATGCTACATATACTCCTCTATTATTCTGTTAGGCTACATTGTCTTTTATTGTATTGTGGTGAATGTATTTCATAACATTGGGTTAGTAGGTTTTATGTGTCATTGAGAACAGGGGAAAGTAACATAATCTGATGAGTGTATTTCGTAAAACTAATTTTAAACATCATTTAAGTACTTTAATTATTACAACAAACACAATTCCATTCAAAATATACTATTTTAGAAAACTGTAGTTTATCTGTACTATAGAATATCCTACTCAACTCTACATAATCTAACATCACATAGTAACACAAATAACCTTCTTAGCTAATAATTTACATTTTGAATGGGCATACGATGTGTTAACAACACAATTCGTATAAATCGCCAATTCTAACTGACTGTAGTGGCCTGGGCCGAAGTTAACATAGTGGCTTGGCTTTTTGGTGAGTAGACTCTGACACTGTGTGGCAATGTCCCTGAAATGTCATACAAACTCCCTGCTGAATGGGTTGTGCTCACCAAGTCTGGATTTAGAATATCTTTCTTACTCTCTGCTGCGAGCAGGACCGTTTCTGAATATCGGACAGAGATTATTTAGGCTCGCGGACTGGGAAGAAATGAATGGCCACAAACAAGAAAGGTAGGAGGTGGGAGGAGTTAAAAGCAACTCTAGACGACACACTGCGCGACTTCACCTGCTAAATCTCTGTGATTTTGACTTGCGCAAAAGTGATTCACATGAACAAATCTTTTAGAGCAGTGATTCAGTACACCCATTTCACTGAAAAAAAAAACGAATCGTTCAGGATTCGCACACCACTATTCGGCTACACACACAGGCTGTGTATGGCAGTGGCGTGAGTCACTTACTGATCCTTAACATCCTTACGGTACGGATCCACTTTTCCGACACGACTGTCTGTCGCGTCGCATCTCGCTCTATTCCTATGGGTGACGTCACGCGACTTCAACGTGCCCGCATAGCATCCCGGGAAGGCAGCACTGCATTCGAGAAAATGTTGCGCGACAGAAAAGATGAAAATTCCCAGCTTTATGCAAATGAATCCGTTGAACGCGAAGCGA
>JACXGM010010929.1:9282-25754 GCA_016801145.1 Umbra pygmaea | reverse complement strand
ACTAACACACCCACACACTCACCCACTAACACACCCACTCACTAACACACCCACACACTAACACACCGACCCACTTACTCACTAACACACTCACCCACTAACACACCCACACACTAACACACCCACACACTCACCCACTAACACACCCACTCACTAACACACCCACACACTCACTCACTAACACACCGACCCACTTACTCACTAACACACTCACCCACTAACACACCCACCCACTAACACACCCACCCACGGGCTCACTAGCACACCCACCCACTAGCACACCAACACACCCACCCACTTACCAACACACCCACCCACTAACACACCCACAGATTACTAAATATTCGGTTAAGGGTCATATTTTTGTCCTTGCCATTTTCATGTGTTGTCACATATCAAAAGCAATGTATCTGTTCTATTGAATGTCAAAAGAATGTTGGATACCAAATACTTTTGTCAACTTCTGAGTTGCAAGTTGTTGTTTTTTTAAGTGGAAGTTTACCAACTAGTTTCTGTATCGTCTGTATGTGTTCTTGCTCACACAACTCAGTCAACGCAGGACACTTCCTACTATTTCTGATGCAGAAAAGCTCATCCATTCATTTTCTTTCTCCAGAATTGATCATGGGAATGCAGTATTGGGGGTCTCCCACCATCCTCATCTCATAAATTACAGCTCATTCAAAACAGTGCTGCACTTCAAAGTAAAAGTCTGCCCACATCGCCCTGTCCATGCTGACCTCCATTGGCTTCCTGTTGCCCAAAGAATTTACTTTAAAATGATCCTCCTAATCTACAAATCACTCCATGGCATCAGACCTTCCTACCTTTTAGATTTACTCTCCATTTATGAACCATCAAACCCCCTACGGTCCAGGCACACCAAACTGCTCAAACACCAAGAAGCCGGCTACGATCAAAGGGTGACCATGCCTTTTCCTCCCATGGACCACATATTTGGAACTCCCTTCATGACAGCCTCAGGGCTGTCCAGTCTGTCGAGGCTTCTAAAGCAGCTGGCCTACTCTTCAAATTGATAAACTCTGTATCACTTTATTATCGTGTATATACTCTGTGTGTATGTATGTGTATATATTAGCTTATTTTATATGTACATATATATATATATATATGTTTTATTATTATTATTATGCTCTTACCAATGGACAGAGTGCTAGACCTGAGAGGCATCCAATAAGATGCTTTGGAGAGGTTAGTAGTGGAAAGCAGGGTTTCCTTTTTACTGACTAAAAATATTTAGCTCCAAATATAAAGTCATGTACTAAAATGTAACTTGACCTGTTGTACGAGTTAAATATATCATTTATGTATTAAAATAAATGTTAGTGAATTTAGTTGATGAGCAAACACACCCGAAAGCATGGGCCTAGAAGTATTCCTGGAAAAAACAACACAGTAGATGAGTTATGATGGAATTAATGAAAATACTAAATGTGGTTTCACAAAATCCATTTCAGGTGAGGTCAAGATTTTTCATATGAAATGGCACAATGATAATGGATTGTGTGTAGCATCTAGCTGATTGAACTGAGCTGTCTTTGTATCTATTATGGTCGTAGTTTTTTTAAATACAATTTTTGGTTAGCTTACTTTTTGTTCTACTTTTTGTTTGTGTTCACTTGAAAAACACAGGCCAATATATTGCATACATACATGTAATGACATAAACCCTGATGTTATAATAAGTACGGCTTGTGCTGTGAATTCCAAAAGGCATGAATCTCTTCAAACTCATTACTGATTCATGTAGACTCATCATCCGTTAGTCTGTTAATAGCTTCCGGAACTGTGACACAGTCTTCTTCAGATTCCGTACACAAACAATGGCCTACATCCACGGGACAAAGGGTCGCTTTGCTTTTGCTGCTGCGCGAACTAAACAGTAACATCCCGTCTCTCGTAATGAGAACGGAGAAAGCAATTGCTATTTGTGAACAATCTTCTTTTGTGTTGCACTTGGTCATAAATTACCCCTACTGACACCATCATTAAGCAGAGATTGTTTATTGGTTCCTATCACTCAACGCCCTGTCTGCTTCCTGAATGAGAATGTTCCATTCGGTGTGTCCTCGTATTATTTTATTTTTTAAATGGGTTGAATTCTTCCTTCCTGCGTACACAATTGTGCTAATGAATCATTTAAGGGTGTCATTACATCTGAAGCATCTCTCATTCATTCACAGCAATCTGTGCAATAATCCTCCATTCCTGTTCCATGTTTAAAGAGGTTACGCTGGCTGTTAAGGTAGTGTGTGGGCAGGTGAATTAGGGACAAGTGCTTGGAGTGAGGGGGACATAAATAATTTGTGAGCTGGGTACAGGCATAACGAAAACAAAACGTCAGCTTTGTTCCATTGCTCTCTGTCTGAAATAGTCTTTCACGGCAAATTGGATCCGTTTGCTTGGCGCAGAATTCAAAACAGAAAACAACGATCTGTTTCTTGCTAATATTAAATGCAGAGCAGGACTAGGTGTCGTATTATGCACAAGCTGGGATTGTGTCATCAAGTGTACAGTAGCAGAGATAGTGGAGGGTCGAAGATGCGGTTTCGCCTGTAGGCCTATTGTCATTTCTACACTACTGTTGATTTAATCACAGAAGGGTTTCCGTTCACTGTTATTCACGATCATTAATAGTGTCTATCCATAAAGGACAAAGCAATACTGAAAACATTATTTAAGTCTTGTTGAAATGTGCTGCTTGTTTTTGTGTGTGTGGGCACTGCTATGGCGTGTGTTCATTTGATGTGTGTGAGTGCGGTACAGGGAGCAGCAGGGGAGATTAGAGAGCCTTTATTTAGCGGGTGTTTTCTCATTAGTGACTTCTCTCTATGCCTCTATTTATGAGTAATGCCAGCAGTGTAACGAGCCTGGTCACAGTGGCTGACCAAGTCCATGTCATTAGCCCATGTCTGCCTAGCAAACTCTGATTTAGCCATAAACTGAGAAAACAGTAAGACAAAACAACCAATATGTAAGGCCCCTAAATGTGGAATATGGTTACCCCCCCTAGGGGTACCGTCACTAATTGGCCATGATCTGTCACTTTGGGGGTGTCACGCAGCTTTCATGTCAAAGCCAAAGTTTCAGAGTCTAATGACAGGGTGATCAGATTGAATGCCACAGCATGGGGCTTTAGCCTCCGCTGAATAACTTAGTTCTCAAATCATTTATTAGGGTCAGAAATTGTTACGCTGTGCCTGCCAAGTAACTTGCACCTTAATCCATTTATAGTGTGCTACTTTTGACTGTGGAACTCTGGTCAAGAGCAGTGCGCTATCTTATAGGTTGTGATTTGGGATGCCTCCCTGACTCCTAGAAAGAGTAGCCTGAAAAGTAGAGTAAAGAAGTTTGGGTGTTTATTGATTTGTTTACTCCCAGATGTCATTCTAATAAGGGTTGTTTGTTACAGCATGCACATGATTGGCTCTCATATTTCTCTGTTAAAATGGTGTGATAATGGGAATACTTAACTGCCTCTGTTCGTTATTTTTTTAAAGGCTTTGAAGGCATTTCAACATGCACAATATGAACACGTGATCTTAGCTGTCAGACATTACAATGTAACTTCACATTATAATAATGCCATGTGGTGTCATCTACGCTGGCAGTCAAACTCAAAAACATGTTTTGGCATTCGTTCTGGATTAAGCTGAGAGGTAGTGTAAGGGTAAGTTATGAGGTTAAATATTAGTGCAGGCATATATTGTGTTCATGAAGTGAATATGAGTAACGGTTTGGGGAAACCTTAAAACAAACAAAACAGTGTTTGTTGAACATTGTGATTGACCCTCAGACTCAAATTTCTAGATGGTAACAGAAGCTCACGCTGCCCCTAGTGGACAAAATAGGTTCCACGTTTTAACAGGTCCAAATGTAATCTGGTACCTGCAGAATGAGCACCTTCTGGCGTCTTCCGTAAGAGAAAGGGCAGATGTATACATATGGGAAGAAAAGGGCCATTACAGCCACCCTACATTGGCAGCTGAAAGGCAGTTACATGTATTGTGACAGACGGAGCAAATTTATCTGAGGGCTGAAAGGATCCCGCCGACTGCTTGAAGAAAGGCAGCTATGCACACAAAAGTGAAGCTTTGCATGTGATGAATAAAGATGATCTCCCTGCTACACACAGATGACCATGAAAGAGACACGCACAATGTGAGTGAAAGTCAGACATACAGTTTAGAAACACACTCACCATGTGTCCAAATCATTTTACATTGTTTATTTTTATAATGTCTAACAATTTTGCACTTTTATTAGTTTGTATCTTTAATCTGTTTCATTCCTATGATATAGAATGAGGTATGTGTTTTGCGAAAGGACACAGGGATACTATCCATTTCAGTGTGGCCCTGCTCAAGTGGGGTTGTACCATCTAATCCACTTCTGTGTGTTTTTCCAGTTTAAACGGAGCCCTAAGCTCCAACACAAACACCTTTCACTAAGGAGCAGACAGAACAGCTGAGCGGGCCATGATCTGTTGACTCTGTGCTGTATATTGACTGATTCATTATGACACTGTTTTAACACATAATTGTTTCACGCAAATCATGAACACTATATCCACCTACTTCACAGAGACGATTTAAATTCATGACCTTTGACAAATCAAATTGCCTGTCCCGAGCGTAAGAAAGCATCATTTGCAATAATCTGCTAGTTCAACCTTCTACCAGATGGGGGCAGACTTGACTGCTAGTTCAACCCTCTACCAGATGGGGGCAGACTTGACTGCAGTTGGAAACTGGTTGGAGTTTGGCAATAGAACAGCAGCTATTATATTGTAGAATCACAATAAATAAGCTGTATTAAATATCAATCATGGGATACATGATGTAATTTAACTGTTTATTAATTTCTATATATATATATATTTATATATAAATATATTTAAATTATGCAAAGTTTCCAGTGCAAAAAGCTCAAATTACTTAACAAAACTGTAGTATCAGGCAAGAGTAAAGAAAGTTCTGAACAAGAAAGCTTGTGCTGTTGTTCCTGAAAAACATCAACCTTGTCAGTGGCTGAGTATTTCCTACACAGTAGCCTCTCCAAATGACTTGTCATTATTCCATATTGTCTGACAATAGTCAACCTTGTGTCACTTCACACAGCAGAGGCGCACAATAAATGAAAAGGATTTGCTCTTCTCTAACTGTCAGAAGTCACAAGGTCACGGCATTGAGGCGGTCACACGTGAAGGGGAGGAGTCTTAAATGGGAGCCTTGCTTGTCTCCTGGACCATAGTTGTACATTAAATGAGAATTTATATTGACCAGCTGAGACCTCACTGTGGTATTTAAGCAATATTCCAGGGCTAATACCTCTACTGTACAATCTAATATTGTGTTGAGGCCAACATAGGGTGAGAGAACAGGGCTGTAAAGCTAACAGTGCCTGGGGTTTACTTACCGTAATATCTCAGGAAGCATGATAACGATTCACAGACACAACATGGAGAAAACAAATGTCTTCCGTATGCAAACGAATAAAGCTAACTACAAAGAAATGGAGACAGCTTCAACAGGTAGCAATTGTGTACATAACAAAAACAAAACTAGTGTAAATGAAACAATGAACCACAAACATCATTCTTCTTCCTCTTTGGGTTTAATGGCGGATCGCAACCAACTTAAGCTGCATACACCACCAACAACTGTACCGGAGTGTGAGGCCGTTCAAGGCCTACCCATTTCAGCACCACCCACCACACCCCACTACCCTAGAAATTAAAATACAACCCACCACCCCCCCCACCCCACTACCTACCCTCCCCTTCCCCTTCATCAGCTCGTGAACCATCTCCACTGTGACGTCAGTAATACCCATAAACTCCCTAGCAGCACCCACCACACCATCAATCCTGGCATTCTGGCCCTTAACCTGACTACAAACATTCACCACACTACACAGAAAAGCCAAAAACTCAACCCCGCCCACCACCAACGAATCCTTACCAACCACACACTCATGCTTACACGTCTCAGACAACACCACACTGTGAACCCCCATACCATCCTCCAACACCGGGCGTATAACCCGCTCCTTCTCCACCTGCACACCTACCCCTAGTCCCCCTACTCTCCGCACTGCTTCCGCATACGTGACCTTATCCACCACCTTAGCCTGCTGTGCCTCCGCCGCCCTCTTCTGAACCACACACCCTCCAAACGCAGCACTGTGCTCCCCACCACAATTACAGCACCTCACCTTGCCCCCTACCCCACACTTACCATACTCATGCGCACCCCCACACCTACCACACCTACCCTGCCCTTTACACACAGCCGCCACATGCCCCATACGCTGACAATTGAAACACCTCAGTGGCGGCGGCACATATTCCCTCAGAAAAAAAACAAAGAAATCCTAAATGCACCCTACTCAGCAGCGGCCCTCCAAACTTCAACAACACTGTGGGACTCACCTTCTCTAACCCCAGTGCCCTACTGCCCATCCGTCTCGCGTCCAACACCACCCCTCGACACCACCTCTTTCAACTCCTCCATAGACAGGTCCTCCGGAACACCCGTGATCACCCCTCTCACCTTCACCGCACTTCCAGGCACCATACACTTCACCTTACCCCCATTCAACACCTCCAACTTCAGTAACTTATCCCTCAGAGCCACACTACCCAACACAATAAGAACCCTCCCACCACTCAAACACCTAGCATCCACCACCCTTCCAACCTGTTCCCTAATCGCCGCAGTGTGTAACAGCTTACCTGTCGGGGCCGAAAACCCCACAATCACCTTAAACTCCTGCTCCGCACCACCAAGAGCTGGCCCTTCACCCTCTCCCAAACTACACTCACCACCCTCTTTCTTCCGTGCACGCTTTTTCTTCCTCCGACCATACTGTGCTTTCTCAAACCCTACCGCCACACCAGCTACACCCACACTCCCATCTGAACTCCCCTCCATGCCGACCTCACCCCCGGCACAGCCGTCGCGACCCGCCACCAACACGGTATTCCTCCTGTTTTCCCTTTCCAGTGCCAGTCTATCCAGTTCAATGATCTCAGCCAGCTCCTGCTCCAACTCCGCCGCAGTGGATCCCCACGAGGACGCCATGCCCAGATTATCTTACAAAACAAAAACTCCTGCTCCGAAATCCGGAAGTGACTCTCCACATTTGTTCTGATGTTTGTCGAATACCCACAAACATCAGAACAAACACAAGAGCTTATATACCAGACTAAATGACTAAACAGTCAACAGGTGAAGACAATTAGACAAACAAGCACACAATCTATTGGTTGATGGAAAGGCAGTGATTAAAATATCCAGGTGAAACACTACATACAACAATCAGACACACAGGGGTGCCGAAATGTAATTCTGCCATTACAAATATATCACAGCGTTCAGCCAATAAGAACCAAAAGCCCAAACTTCCTAGTTTATAATCTGTAATAAACTGTGTGGTTTGGATCCTGAATGCTGATTAGCTGATAGACGTGATATATGAGATAATTTCCCATGGGTATAAGTAACGTCAAGTAACTGTTTTGTACACCACGTTCCAGATTATTATGCAATTTATATTTTTCACTGATTTCCGTAAATAGTCGATGCAAATGACAGTCAGTATAATTTTCAAGTCACCAACCGTTAGGGTAGAAGTCGAATTTCTTTGCAGGATGTCAGAATAGCCTCCCAGAGCTGCTGTTTTGAAGCGAACTCCCTCCCACCCTCATAAATCTTTTGCTTGAGGATGCTCCAAAGGTTCTCAATAGGGTTGAGGTCAGGGGAGGATGGGGGCCACACCATGAGTTTCTGTCCTTTTATGCCCATAGCAGCAAATTACACAGAGGTATTCTTTGCAGCATGAGATGGTGCATTGTCATGCATGAAGATGATTTTGCTATAGAAGGCACGGTTCTTCTTTTTATATTATGAAATAAAGTGGTCAGTCAGAAACTCTATACTTTGCCAAGGTCATTTTCACACCTCCAGGGACCCTAAAGGGCCCTACCACCTCTCTCCCCATGATTCCGTTCCAAAACATGACTCTGCCACCTCCTTGCTGACGTTGCAGCCTTATTAGGACATGATGGCCATACACCAACCATCCATTACTCCATCCATCTGGACCATCCAGGGTTGCACGGCACTCATCAGTAAACAAGACTGTTTGAAAATGAGTCTTTATGTATTTCTGGGCCCACTGAAACAGTTTCTGCTTGTGAGCATTGGTTAGAGGTGGCCAAATAGTACCTTTATGCACAACTGCAAGCCTCTAGAGGATCCTAAACCTTGAGGTTTGCGGGACTCCAGAGGCACCAGCAGCTTCAAATACCTATTTGCTGCTTTGTAATGGCATTTTAGCAGCTGCTCTCTTAATCCAATTAAATTGTCTGGCAGTAACCTTCCTCATTATGCCTTTATCTGCACAAGCCCATCTGTGCTCTGAATCAGCCACACATCTGTTCACATTACGATGATCACACTTAAGTTTGTGAAAAATCGAATGTCTTCATACCTTGTCCAAGGCATTGCCCTATTTGATGCTTCTTTTCCGCAGCAGAGAGATCCTTTTTCTTTTCCACATTGCTTGAAACCTGTGGCCTGCTTAATAATGTGGAACATCCTTACAAAAAGTAGTTTTCCTTTAATTGGGCTCACCTGGCAAACTAATTATTACAGGTGTCTGAGATTGATTTCAGTGATCCAAAGAGCCCGGAGACACAAAACCATCCTTGAGTTTGAATCCTAAATATTGAATGCTTATGACACTTAATTCCACTTTGCATAATAATGTGGAACGTGGTGTAAGAGCAATAAAGCATCTCAGGGGTTGGCAATATATTGTCAGTGTACCACGGCTAAGTGCTATCTTCAGGCACTCCACAATGATTCGTGCCTCTGAACAACATTTAGCTGTGGTATATTGGCCATATACCACATCCCGTCATGCCTTATTTGTTACATCCTGTATATCCTACTGTATATTTCTGTGAAAAATCTTTTTGTTTGGAAATCTGTCTAACAACTAGGAACTACAAGCTGAGCATCTCTAATAGCTCTTGGCTTTCATTACCCCATTTCAATAATTTATGGATATTTAATGAATTAATGTGTGGTATGCTTAATCCTAAAATGGCTTACTTTATTTGGGAGCTGAATGTCATTCTTCAAACAAATTTAAATACATTTTTACCAATCACAGCTCTGAAGCTGTGATGACTTTTGCAATTTGATTGGTCAATTTTCACGTTGTTGCTCATTCATGTTATTTAATCGGTCATTATTTGGAGACTGAGATGGGTATTCAGATGTAATGTGCATGTTAGCTGGCCTGGCTCAAACAGTGGGACTCTGTCTTCTGACCAGCCGCGGACGGTGGATCTTAATTGGGGACGCCGGGCTCGCATTACGTTCGGGACCGGTGCGAATGGAACGGTGTGTAGCGCATGAAACCCATTATGTGATACCGGTCCGTTTCAGATGGTAATGCGAGATCCACTGACCGTGGCTGCTTCTGAGCCCCCAGACAGACACACAGAAAGACACACAGAAAGACACACAGGTCCTATTGTCTTGGAGATGCTGGGTAATATGAATAGAACACTGCTGTTTAGACCGGCATCATGGTGGACCCCATCACACACATTCACTTAATCTGAGTCTCTGAAGTACTGGGATGTTCCCAAATGGTGGTATTTTCACTTGATAGTGCAGTGTTTTAGACCACTATTTGAACAAAGCATAGGTTGATATAATCACCCATGAATGTAGACCAATCCTGGAACAATGGAAGACTGTTATAATGAAAATAAGATTTTATTAAGGATACAGTATTAAAAACTATTATTAGGCACTGTAAAAGCAAATGTTAAATGAACTCAAAATAATTGTTGAAACTGGTTACATCGAAATTTTTTGGTAAAACTAACTAAATATTTTTATGCTACTTAAGCAAAAATGCTTTATTAACTTACACAAATTAGTTAGTTTTACTTAAAAGATTTCGATGTAATCAGTTTCAACAAGTATTTTGAGTTCAACTAACATATTGAGTTTTACAGTGTGTCTATTCATACATTCAATTATGTATGAATATTCTCTATACCTGCACTATGTAACTTTTTCGAAAACTGCAAAACTATGTTTTACGACTAGTAAACATTAGAAACTAGCATATTGGATTCAGGGGTTGAAAATATCAAATTGAATAATACAAAATAGTAAAATCGACATTTCCCATCATCTAACTAGAGACAAATGCATATTATAGACAAAATAATAAATGTGTAATTTCAGAAATTTGTTTTATTTTCCCTGTATTATTCCTATGTTCAGTAAAACATATATAAAAAAATATTTTTTAAATCGTTGAAGATTCCGGCCGACAGGACGAATGCATGGAACCTTACATAGTGCAGCTTTAAAGTGAATAGTGGAGATCAGTCGGAAAATTTAAGTGATTCAAGGGATTGAAATACAAGGTAACAAAATATAAAAACTTTTGCAAAGGTGTTTAGACTTCCATACTGTACATGCCGGGGACCCAATCTGCCCTGCAAATGCATGCCGAACACTCCTTTGAAAATAATTGAATGACACTCCAGTTAAAGGCCAACCGGGGGAAACATGTTTGTTATTAAAATGCTTTATACTTGAAGCTCATCCTCTGCATTTCCAAGCTAATGGGCAGGTAAGGGCCCTCACGATCTCATATTACTAGGCACACCAGGCCTGGTGCCAGTGGCATCGCTTGCATTTAACAGAGTGCTTTCAATTCAGATCAATTTAGCCCAATTAAACTGCTTTACGTCCCACAGAGAGTGTGTTAGAGCAACATTACAAACCACCCTTTTCAATTAGGCATGATTAAAAGATCCACGATGGAGCCCGTTGTTTTCATGTTTTATGTAATTTCTGAAATGTGTGCCGTAGACCTCAACAGTGCCCTTTGACATCTGTGTGTTAACTCTCATTTTGTTGTCAGTATCATGTGGCTGTCATCTTCCAGTCAAATCCTAGGTCTCAGTGCCTACATAAGTTGTCAAGTCATATACTATATAGAGGTAACTTAATGATGAATATATATGCTGTTCATTTGCATGTGTTTAAACGGAGGACCTTGTCCGTCTCAATATTGAAATGAAAATGAATGTCATTAGGTTTTAAGCCAATTCATTAGCTGTAATGTCATAACATGGTAAATGAAACCATTATTTAATGTACCTTAGCTGCCCATTGGTGCCTCTGCATTATATATTTTGGACAGGTTGTGCTAATTAATATTTGCCTTTGTGTTCATGGAGGGCCAGCCTAGCAGATACAATGTAGCCGATGGATTTCTAGACACATTTCCTGAGTGTCAGTGATATGGAGCCTGTTTTGTTATTCACCTCATGAGTGACTTAATAGAAAATCTTTTAAGGTATCGACTGACCAGATAGACATGCTTTATGCAGCCGCACAAGTATTATAGTCTGACTAGTCACTTCCTGTTACATGGCTAATGTCATCCAGATGTTGGTGGACATGAAACAAACAATTTAAAACATAAAAAAATGTTAACTGACCTGAAAAAGCAAAAAAGGAGTATGAACACAGTGCCAAACCTTGAGCCTTTTCACAACCCTAATGATTGCAAATGAAAGCAGAACATTCTTTCTGAGTTGCTCTTTCATTTCGTTGTCACAAATATGGATTACGGGGGGAGAAAAGAAAGTTGAAAGGCACTGAGAGCTTTTAAGGGTTTGTATTCTTCTATAAAGAGGAATTTGCAGCAATTCCATAACAAAGTCTTTCTATGTAACACATCCAACCACTCAGATGCATTCATTTCCATCAGGGCTTTGACAGAAATGGTATTCATGTTGTCTAGGTACATCGTACCAACCTTCGAAAAAGTAGGTAAAACATAAACATGATTTGTGAAGAGCAAAACATTGAGTGTGTGTGCTTTCTGTTTGAGAGCTTTGAATGGGAATCACAAATCCTCTCATGGAATCTTATATTCACACAATTACTACTGTTTAACCTTGGTTTACGTCACACCTATAAATGGACCGAATGATGTGTTTGTCAAATTGATGTGTGTACTCAAATCTATGGATAAAAACATAATTTTTAATTGTGAAAGTAAATCTAGCGTCAATGCTAGTTTGATGTAGTTTGGTAAAATCACCTTTTTCGGCTACACAACGTTTGGACCATTCAACACAATGCATATTTGTTGGGTGATTTAGGACAAAATAGTAAAGTATATTTAGTATATAAATAGAAAATGTTAACAATAAACAGAATGTCACCTCCAAAAAGGTTTACAGTATATACTTGTATTTTTACTGGTTTGGGCTTTTTTGGCATGTGACCATATTTTCAATAACCTCAGGCTTCTTTGGTTTGATATGTAGTCCTGTCACAATATGCAATAAATCAGTTAATTACACGATAAATAAAAATGAGCTCGATAATTTTTAAGGTTACAATAATTTCCATTTGCATGCTTGTTTGTTTTCCTCGTCTCTCTCTCTCTCTAAGATACTTTGTTTTGGTTGTGTGTGGTTTTTAATATCCATTTTATTTATTGTTTTTCGTTGTTTTGGTCATTTACTGTGGATATTTAAAATGTTCTAGTTCAAGTGTTAAATATTCTATAGAAATAAAAGTTAATCAAGCTTTGAAAAGGTGTACCTACATTATTATGCCATTATTATTATATTAGATAAAAATGGTCTTCGAATGACAATATTATCATTTATCGCAATTATTTCTGGGACAATTTATCATCCAGCAAAATATGTTATCGTGACAGGCCTATTGATATTGATATGATCTTAAGTTGTTCAAAGTCTAATTTTCAGTTTGTTGCATTGGTCATGTGCACAGAAACACAAAAGTAGGGGTATATATGTAAAGTTAAAATGCTATATCATGTCAATTATGTCATTTTTAATTAACCAGAAATGTAAACTATTTTTGGACATGCATGCTCCAAAGTGTTTTTTTAACTTTTTTAAAATGAAGAAGCATATAGGCTAGGGAGAAAGTAAGGGCACAGACAGTGGGACACCAACTCTAGCACAAAACATTTACATTTTCCACAAGAATGGGTGCCAGGACTTGATTGCAGAATGGGTGCCACTGCAGGCCTTTTAAAATATTTTTTTGTGGGCTACACCACACTATATTTTCCCTTCCCGGCTATACATTATAACTAAACTGACTCTGAAATATCAGCATCCAAACCTTGTATTTAAGAAAGTTAGACCTGACAGTTCAGCATTTTTCTTTACTGCATATCTGGACCTGGATGGTGTGAAATGGATAGTACAATGTAGTATAAAGAGTGTACAAGAACAGTGGATAATCAAAATCAACCCTCTCCTTTCTACTAAAAACATTCAACGGTTTTGTGCTAGTAGTTGTTCAACATAAACTATGTGTCACATATAAAGGAACATTGGTTCTCTTTAGCTTTGCAGAACAATAAGCAGAAAGATTCAAAAAGGCTCTGATGTATCCAGATCCTCAAAGAAGCTGAAGGCTCAAGGCCCCATCAAAACCTTGGAGACACAAATTTATCTATTATATTATGTGAACTCACACTGAGCTTTTCATGTGCAAGCATCCTGGGTCACAGATCTGCTAATCAAAAGAATTGAGTGGCTGGAAATAGTTTGATGAAAAACGGCATTGAATTCTGTTTTGGTCAGCCACTTTGGTTTAAATCTCACTTGGATGTGCACAAATCAGATGTGTATGTAGTAAATGTACACAACTTTTAGGTTTTTTTTTAAACTAAAGACAGTTCATCAAAAAGTAAGTTCCTGTCAATTGTACAGTTGTGCTCAAAAGTTTGCATACCCTTGGATAATTGGTAATAGATGTACCTTTTTAAAGAAAATATGAATGAGCAGGCAAAACAATGTTTGTTTTGTATTTTGCATGGGATTCATATTTAACTGTAGGTCATAACAGAATGGCACAATGTTGGCATAGCGCTGCCCATGATTTGGGTTAGATAAATCAGATTATCTATCCGGTCATGTCGCTCTCCAGCTAATTCTTGTGTCCAGATTCACGATATATGCAAATCAACAACAAAAATGACACCCAGAATCTAATGCAAAGATAAGGATTGATTCTGATTTTAATGATATGATTGATGAAGTCCACCACTTGAACCAACAACCTTCTCCTTTGGCTTGGTAAAAATGTTTACCCTGTTTCCATTAGATTATTTGCACTTATGCTGTCTAGTTGTCACTAGGAAACTGTCTAGTTGTCACTTTTGAACTTATGGATCAGAGGTAAAGCACATATCACTAGGTTGTCTACTCAAAATGTTGCTGAAATTTCTGAAAAGTTAAAGCTGCTGAGTTCCTACACGCCTGTTGAGTTTAGCCGGACACCGTAGGGGTTATCAGAAATTGACCACTGGCAAGTGACTGAGCTGCGCTCATTTATGTTGTACACAGGCCCTGTTGTGCTTCAGAATTGCATTCAAATGTAGATGTATGAAAACATTATGTTGTTTTCTGTTGCTATGCATTTGCTTTTGTCCTCTGGAACCCCAGAGGTGATGATTGATTGTGCTCATGAATTGCTTGTCTCTTTTGTATGCCACTTTGGACAACTGGATGGTAGATATGAAATAGTCTACAATATACGGTACATGAACTGACTCACAAGTGCAACCACATATTGATGGTCCAGTGCTCCATAACAAGTCTTGGTAAACAGTTCAGAAAAGCTGTTACTGAAAGGTACACTGTCTATTGTGCAAGGAGATAATTGTGTGCAAATATTTGGCCACATTGCAATTTTAAGAAAAATCTGTAAGGTAGTTGGGGTAGGGATTTCTATCCTATTTCAAGACTTTCATAATCAACATTAATTCTTCTACCCATTTGAGTCAACCAACATAGGTTGTTGTAAAGTTTGGGAGTTGCATGACAATCTTGATGTGGCCAGTCTCCAAGACATTACGCTGAAATATTTCCTCTGTCCTGACAACAATGTCTTCATTCCCATGCCACTGATCCATATGACAAAATGAATTGTTTGTAGTCTACAACATGCTTTTGTAGTCTCCAACTCCTGTTCAATCAGCTTCCAGAGTCCAGACCTCTGTCCAGCCTTCCATCAACGTCCTGCCTACCCATCCGTTGGAGACCTCTGACCAGATGTGCAGCAGTTCTCCATACTTGACTGAGTCAAGCGACTCATCAGCCCTTCCTGCCATGTACCCCTGCCAGGAACCATCTTGACTGAGTCAAGCGACTCATCAACTCTGCCTGCCATGTACCCCTACTAGGAACCATCTTGACTGAGTCAAGCGACTCATCAACTCTGCCTGCCATGTACCCCTGCCAGGAACCATTTTCCAAGGATCAAGAGGGTATAAATTCCAGAAGTTCTTTGGCAGTTTTTCAATCAGACCAATAATTGCTTTGAGTGTAATTTCCAGCTTGCAAACTCCAGGCAGTTCACAACAATATACAATACTGTTACTTTATCTTAAAATATATATTGGTTGCTAATGTGCGAGTCTGTTCACTAGCAATATTTTTTTCTTGTTGCGGATGCAAAGAATTCTGCCACACAGTTAATGAAAGGCAAGTGCAGAGAAGTTTTTCTACTTTTCTTATAAAGTATGCATGTTAAATATGTTCTGAACTGTAATGTTTTATTCTCCACAAGATGTTGCTTTACAAAAGTTGATTGGAACTGTAACAGAACTTGTAAAAGAAGTCAAGGAACTCCAGGAGGAATGTCAGGAATTCTTCAGACAGTCCATGCCTTCAAAGCAACCTCTGCTACCGTTGCCTGTCTCAGTCTCTTTGCACAATACTGATGAGCTCGTGAGTGCAGAGGATATTTTACAATCCAGTGAAGCAAGGCAAATGATTGTTAGTGCTTCTATGTAAACCACGTTGTTATTCATCCATTTTGGGGACATTTGACATGTTCTCTATGCTTTGTGTACACATTTTGTATGGCAGGTGAGACACTTCAGCATAATTGGAGGAACCTCACTGGAAACGAGGGTCCGTCGCATGCTTTCTTGTGCACTGACCAATGAGCTGGCATCGTCAGTAAATTGGGCAGGGAAGATGGTTAAAGAGCAGTCAAGGCAAAAGTGGGCATTCAAGGATAATTGAATATGTATATTTGCTGAGTTATTACTGTCAATGATTTGAAATGTCCTTCTGCATTTTGTGTTCCTAGAAATCTACCTTACTCCATCCAATATTGGAGTCCCTCCAATGCATTAAATTGCATACATTTTATATCCTGTTTTTCTGTTTTGTTTCAGATACTTTGACTTTGCAGATGGGTGTGGGGAAAAGTTTCCCCATATGAATATATTCAGGCAGTCCAGAAATGGCTCCGATATGCACCATACCGATATGCACCATATGATATGCACCATACCGATATGCACCATACCGATATGCACCATACCGATATGCA